>CAIGRH010162914.1:0-20365 GCA_903798295.1 Fraxinus nigra | reverse complement strand
TAAAATTGTGCGAATATATCATAAATCTAGATTCTCGGATTACATTTGTAAATTAAATTGGTTTTCACGATAAATCCTACGATTAGAGAGTTGGGATGAAAATTCTCTAATTGAGTTATAAAATGAATAATTGATGAGATCGATCCAATCCAATTGAGGGAATTCCGACTCTTCACTACCTTAAGTTATTGATTCTAATTTCACATTTCAAACATTGAATACTACACATTGAAGACGATAATTCATCCCTTTTTTATTCTTTGAGCATTTTTCCATCTCCTTGTGAAATCGACACCCCAAAACTGCACTACAATTAGGGTATTATTCTTTGGGCGTAATCAATTCCCAAAATTCACAATGAATTCAAAACTTACCAAACATGGTTCACACTTTGTAGCAAAATCTCCACTAAATGCTTTAACTGAAGGCCCCTAGCTAGACTCGTCACCTTCAACGACTCCAAAATCATGCACATCCAGATCAACATCCCCTTACCTTTTTCCAATGGGTCTCTCCCTAGCCGTTGAATACAATGGAACCACATACTGTGGTGGCGAAGCGGAATTACCCATATCTCCCAAACTCGACAGAGTAGTATTCTTCAAAATGGACCTAGAGCTACTTCCCAACTGTACCAAACTGTATTTCCACCACGCTACCAAACTTATGTTGATGTTTCTTCACTGATTCTGCCCGACCTTGCAAGATGTATAATTGGGACTTTCTCCGCCCCTCCAATACAGTACGACACCCTTCCAAACCTTTAGGACTCCACCTGCACCAGAGAATGTGTACCTCTTGAATCAAGGGTACTCAGCGAGATGATGTTCTTCTTCAAGTCTTGAACTTGTCGAACTTGACAAAATGTTCTGATTGTTCCATCCACCAACTACAATTTGACTCTCTCAATACCAGCTACTCGACAAGATTCGTTGTTTCCCATTACAACGACACCTTGCGTCATCGTTTCATATGATTCATACAGATCTCGATTGGGACTCATATGAAATGAACAAGCTATATCCAAAATCCACTCCTCGTCAGGCTTGGATCCCACGTCAGAAATTGTCAAAAGATCTCCCTCACTTATATAGTTCTCTGCGATATTAGCTTCACCTGAAATCTCTGATTGCCTTCCACGATTTGTAGCCATTCACCCTTACCCTACAACTTCTCACAATCCCTCTTGATGTGTCCTTTCTTCTTGCAATAAAAGCAGACCCTATTGCTGAAATCCACTCTCGACTTGCCCCTTCGCCAATCACCACAAACCACAAGAGCTTCTTATTCGAAGCCTAATATCGATATTTGACAATTCTTTTGATAAATATATCTTACATTATTGTATTTTATGTTATATAAGTTAAACTCAATGGTTGAACGAAGAATTGGAAGAAACAAAAGAAAAGTCAAGGAAAATGACAAAGTCCAAAGTTTGAGGACCAAAAATGCAAATATCCAATAGTTAATTCGGACCACAAGACGATACTTTGAAGATTGTTAGGAGACAGTTTGATGGAATTATAACTCAAAAAGGAATGGAATATGATGAAAATAAATTTCCAATCGCACAAATTATATTCCAGATTTTTAGTCGAAAATTGATACTAATTTTTGGTATAGTAAACGTCTGAATTGGAAAAATTATGGGCCTGTTCGGTACGACTTAAAATCTAATTAAAATTGAAAATATAGCCGTTATTGGGTCTCACTCGTCTAATAAAAGTCAACAATAACGGCTAGTTTTTCAATTTTAATCTAATTTTTCTCTATCGAACACGCTCTATATTTCTATCAAAGTTGTATCCCTTTCAATTAGCTTTCCAAGACACTTTGAATCGTCTCAAACGAATATCGAAAGAGAATGTTATTTANAGTGAAAACAAATCAATTTTCGACAGCGCAAGGATGTTCAAGTTTTTAGTCTGAAATTGAGACTCATTTTAGGCCTAGTAAAAGTTCGAATTGGAAGAAAGCTATTTCTATCAAAGTTGTATCCCTTTCAATTAGCTTTCCAAGACACTTTGAATCGTCTCAAACGAATATCGAAAGAGAATGTTATTTATTGACTGCTATGTAGAGACAAAAAAATCTGTGCGCGAATGCAACTTTCCTTATTCAATTGGAACTCTTTTGAAAATCAATTTGGACGTGATTTTCAACCAATTTTCAACTCCTACAGATAACTAACAGCGATACCTCTCATATACATCTCACACTCCAATATTCATCAATTATTATCGTCAAGTGAGGAAAATTCATAGTTTTGTGAGAGAATTGAAGGAGACTTGCAAGAATTCAATCAAGTGGAGATTCAAACTTGATTTTTTAGGCAAAGAAGAGAATGTTGAGCAAGTGGAAATATATCAAGAAACCATTGAAGAGATTCAAAATTTATCTTCATCTTCATCTTCATCTTCATCTTCTCAATTTATCAAAAAATCGGGTTATATTTTTTCACTTAAATATGATTTCTTATAATTTCAACATATTATGCTAGTTTTATACATTGTTAGGATGAGATGGACGCTTGTTATGATATTTTTAGTTTTTAATTAATTATTTTGACTTTAATTTGATTTGATTTGTAGATGTTTATTTTCGTCTTTATCGTTATTTTCAATTGATTGATCACCAATTGAATTGTTAGTGGATTTTATTGTTACCGAGATAGAGACAATATGATTTAAGCACAATATAATTAAACATTGTAAGGTTCGATAGAGGATAGAGATATATCTCTATGTTTTATATGGTTTCAATAATAGCACTTGTTAATGCATTTATCATATTTACATCTTTCATCAAGAGATAGAAATGTCACATGAGGGGAATATATTTTATCGCTATCGAGAGAGCTTTCAATTAAATTAGGAACATTGACTAACATGAATGATTTGAAACTATCACTTTAATTGTTATACTAAAAATGAAATAATAAGGGGAATTCAACATCTAGAAATGCATCTCACGTATTTGAAAATCACATTTCCTTACTTTCTTTAGTTTAATTGATCATTTAGGTATTAGTATAGAAAAAATCACAATCTATTTGCTATTCAATTAAAGTTGCAATTAATTTTAACTCGATCCAACACATGGTACTCGTGGATTCGACACTCTATTCATCATTATGTTACTTGACAACAATCCCGTACACTTGCGGGTTTTCATAGGATCAAGTTTTGGCACCACTGCTGAGGACTATTGTTTTTTATAAGTTTAGTTAATTTTGGTTTTAATCTGAATTTTACATTTTTTTTTAGTTTAGTTCATTATATTAGAAAAACTTTACAGTATTTCTTGCTTCCTTTTTCAGGACCTTGTATGTGAAATTCAAGGAGCGGTGATCTTGCTCAATTTGACCCAAAGATCGAATGAGCATTCAACCTTTGAAAATGACAATAGTTGGAAACACACCAAAAACAGAAAGAGGAAGACAACTGAATGTGGCTGTAGCTAATGAAAATCCAAGGATAATGGGGGAGTACATGGTTCCACCAGTTGTGGAAAGCCAGTCTAGCATAATATATCTGGCGTTTGGTCAAGCAAACTTCTATCTGAGGACTGATGTGATCAACATGTTCCAAAATGCGCTACAATTCTTTGGGAGAGGTTCGAAGAATCCAAACGCTCATATATCAAGATTTCTGGATATGCGTGCAACTATCGAGTATCCGAGGTGTCCAGCGAAGTAATCAGACTAAGACTTTTCCCATACACATTGAGAGACTCAGCCAGAGAGTGGTTAGACACTTGTCCACCTCAGAGCATCATTACATGGAACCAATTGAGTTAGAAATTTCTTAGCAAATATTTTCCACCGAAAAGGATTGCATAGCTGAGGGACGAGATTATCACATTCCAACAACTGGACTCAGAAATGCTATTCAGATGTTTGGGAACGACAAAAGGAACATGTGCAATACTTCTACATAGGTGTGAAACCGATAAGCAGGGTTAACGTAAACTCCGCATGCTGGCAAAAAGAACCGCGGATCAAGTCTACCAAATCTGGAGGATCTGGCATTTTGCCAATGCACTTTGGCCTACTGAAAGGAAGAGTGGAAAGAGAGTTGTTGGGGTATTCGAAATTGATTCTTTGACAACATTTCAGCACAGTTGGCATCATTGGCACATAAGGTGGATCATATAAACGCAACTCAGACAGTAGGTGGAGGGAACCACAACAGTGTTGATTGTAATGTCTCCTTTTGTTCAGATAGTGGGGGATGTGAACTGTACTCAGAATTTTCAAAAACAGCAATACAATCAAAATCATAACACTTAATAACCAGGTTGGAGGAATCACCCAATTTTCCAATGGAACAACAATCTGGGAGCTCAGATTGCATAATAGTAGACCGTACCACCAGGTGTTCAGCAAACTGACTAATTTGGCGAAGATATCTATACACATTACACACATACAAAGAACAGATAAAATCTTGAAAGTTCAGGGAGCTGCCATAAAAATTTTGGAAAATCAAATAGGACAAATAGCGAAAGCACTTTCAGAGAGACTACCAGGAGTATTGCCTAATGACACTAAGATAAATCTCAAACAACAGGTAATGGAAATAACTACATGTAGGTTCTGGTGGAAGAACAAATTGAGGCTATAACTACCTGCGGTGGAGTTCAATCGCTAGAGATTAATATAAAGAGATCAGTTACTACAAAAGTAAAGTTACATACCACGGTCTAAGCAAAACAAAGAAGCAGAGACAAAAAATATCAAGTATCCAAAGGTTAAGGAAATCGCTCCTACTAACGAATTTGTGCCACCACTACCTTTTCACAAAAACTGCAAAAGAGAAAGCTTGATGATCAATTCGAGAAGTTTTTGGATATGATGAAAAAGCTCTACATCAACATCCTATTCATCGATGCAATCCAACAGATCCCGATGTATGCAAAGTATCTAAAGAACATGATATCTAAGAAAAGAAAGCTTCGAGACTCGGACGAAGTGGCATTGACTGAGGAGAACAGTGCAAGACTACAAAATAAATTGCCACCAAAACTCAAGGATCTAGGGAGTTTCACTTTACCTATTTAACTGGGCAAAGAATTTCATCTTAATACTTTATGTGATACAGGTGCAAGTGTAAATTTAATACTTTTGTCTACTTTTAGGAAACTAGGAGTTGGGGAAGTCAAATGATCGAATGTGACGTTGTAGCTGATAGATAGGGGCATCAGATATCCATGGGGCAAGGTAGAAAATGTGCTCATCAAGGTTGGGAAGCTGATATTCTCCACGGACTTCCTTGTTATGGACTCGTAGATGACCACAATATGTCAATTATCTTAGGTTGACCCTTTTAGCAACAAGTCGAACTTTGATTGACATAGAGAATGGTGAGCTCACTGTGAGGGTGGAAGACGGACAAGAGATCTTTAAATTGCATAATCTAACCATTGCATAATCCACCCAAGCAATCATTAGTCCTGGAGGAAGCCAAATATGTTGCTGAAGAACAAGGGTCAAATGAGACAAAACATAAACCTTTAGGGAGTCTTACTCGAGAGGAGAATAGAGAGCTCAATGTTTGGAGTGCCAAAAGAGGATGTAAAACTGGAACTTGCAAGGACTGTAAGGTTGCAAGACTTCAGCGTGAATCACCATGATCAGTCCCTTCATATAGTCTAGCTAAAGACTATAAATTAAACGCTTGTTGGGAAACCCAATTTTCTAACTCTTTTATTTATTTTGCTTTTCGTATTACATTGTATTTAGTGTTATTCTTGATTTATAAGTTGCATTAGTTATATGCACAACAATTCAGTCTTCATCATTGACATTTAGCCTAGTTAAAGGAAAACATTAATTAAGATAAAAATGAGTTTTCTTTTTCTTTTTTATTGTTTTCTTCCCTTCTTGATACCATGGATATTGACATCGAAAGGAGCTTAGCAAAGTACAATTTGGAATAAATTGACAAATAGATATTCTCACGTTCAACAAAAAAACTCGGGGAATACCGTTTTCCTTTTCTTCCACATCCTCTTATATTCTTATTTTTGCTTTATGACATTGAGTTTTTACTTTTCGAGTATTTTTGAGTATTTGTGTTTTCATTATTACTCTAGTATATAATAGAAAAAAAAAATCGAAAATTTAAAAAAAAAAAAATCAAATATATTTATTTTTTCTTGTGTTAGATTTTGTGTTTGTGTGGTAGATAACTTAGCTTGTAATGAAAATTTGGTATTGATTTATGAACGGTGGATATGTTGCATGCTAGATTGATTGATGCTTAACCCTACAAAACTTGATATTATACATGCACTAGTATTGAGTTTTTCATCATAATGCAATAAGTTGATTCATAGAAAATCATTATTTGTAAATTCATAATGGTTTACTTAGTTCTTCACACACACACACACACACACACACACACACATCAGTTTTGCATTGGAAGAGTGTATATTGGTTTGGTATTGTGACTTTGAAACAATTTGTAAATTTAGCACTGTAATTTCAAATACTAAGATAAAAAGTTAGATTGTCAAATCAAATATTTTTTGTATGCTTGTGTTTTTATTGTTATTTAGTAGGTTATAGTTTTGTTTGAGAACAAGTAAATGTTTTAAGTTTGGGGTATATGATAAGTGTGTTTTATACACTTATTCGAGGCCTAAAATATCGATATTTGTCAATTCTTTTGACAAAATATATCCTAAATTGTTGTATTTTATAAATGGGTTAAACTCAATGGTTGAACGAAGAATTAGAAGAAACAAAAGAAAAATCAAGAAAAAATGACAAAGTCCAAAGTTTGATAACCAAATTGTAAATATTCAATAGATAATTCGGACCACAAGACGATAATTTGAATATTGTTAGGAGACAATTGGATAGAATTATAAAATTAGTCAAAATTATTGTCAATGTCAATTAACGATCAAACTAACAGAAACCATCTATTTGGACTTTATTGCGATATTTTGAAAGGTTTGGTACCGTGGGTGGCACAAATGAAAGGTTTGGTACCGTTGGTAGCATAAATGAAAGGTTTGGATAAAGTTTGCTACTAAATGAAAGATTTAACATCACTATTGTAATTATCCCTTTCTTCTATCAAAGAATAATGAAATTCTATATATACGCCCACGTTTGGCCCCCATTTTTTTTCCATTACATTACATTAATTTTTTCTCTCTTCATTTCAACCACACATTTATCAAATAAAATAATATTACACAAAAATCTAAAATTTTTCATTACTTTTCTACCGTACATTCTCCCATCAATCACTATTCCAAAAATTTTCAACATCCCAAAATGGGGGCCACACACACACATCATTGCACTAGATTTAACTAAATTATATTTTAAATGAAAGTTTTCAAAAGTCAAAATGAAATTTATAAAAGTTCTAATATGAAATTTGGTTCAAGTATACGAATTACTTCCACAAATCTATGAAAATCCAAAAATTTCACAAAAATTTATTCCCTTAAAAAGTCTGTAAAATTGTTCAAAAGTCCCAATTGAATACATCCCCCAGTGTTGCTTTTTAAACTTATTTGGATAATTTTTCAAAAGAGTTTTGCCTGATTAAAATATTTTTTTTAATTAAAACCGATCCAAAATAACTTGCTCATAACACTTCTACAAAAAGCAAAATGAAAAAAATTTGTCGAACGGTCTCAAAGACTCGAATTTGATGATAGAGTAAATTTTGTTTCATCCTCACAACAAACCAAATTTTGGCATCAACAGAAAATAGAACTATTATCATGATACGTTTAATCCTATTTAATACTTAAATATTTATTGCATTATAGATTAATGGGTGAGTGGGTGGAAAAACGACTCATTTCCAACAGGAGCAAGTGCGCGAGTCTTACATACATACAGACTCCCTGAAATCCTCTTCTCAAACTCATTATTCCCTTCTCTACCATATGAACGAAAAGTTCAATCAACTCTCCCTCGTGGATCTTCTTGAACAAGATACACTACTACATTTAGCGTTATCATTATTCCATCGTAATTTATTGGAGTTGGGCTCCCTACAACTACTACATCTATCGGCTAACTTTCTACAGTGTTTACGCAAAAGAGATCCACTCCCCTCGCCTGCCCAAAAACCATGATGATCCACCACTGATTCTGCACAAGGACAACATTTCTCGGGATATCCAGAAGAGCTTAAGTCGAAATCAGCAATTGGAGAATGCCTAGAATGCAATGGAGATGGAGAGGATGATGACGATGCTGTGTCAGAATCTGTGGAGTTCCTCCATGATCTATTCCAACAGATTCCATTATCGCCAAATATTTGATCAAAATTGTCATCAGTGCTTGTTGATTCCATGTTAGTGCTGTCTGTACTGTAAGAACCAACTTCAGAGAAGAAAGACGAACTCTCGCTCCAACAGTCCTCTTCTAATATTGTCTGAACTGGCTGGAAACTCGTGCAATTAAAGGAAAAGTCATTGCAGGTCTGAACATTCAATTTGCCTGTAGAAACATCCTGTCGATCTGCTGAGTGAGCTCTTGACTTACAAGTCGGATGTTTTGCTTTTCTTGTATCACGAGGAACTATTGAACTCCTTATTAGTCTTGGGGCACGTGGTGAACACCTATGAAGAATTCAATCAAATCAGAAACCAAAGAAATGAGGAACAAAAGAAGGGCCACAGAAATTCAAACACCAAAAACATCTCACCTTGCATAGAGAAGCATGTATGCGTCTTTCATCAAAACCTTTTCAAGTTCCACAACTTGCACCTATAACCAGATAAATATCAGATTAAAAACTTTGAGATGCACATACACAAGGCAGAAAATAGAGTAAGAATAATAAAACCTATCCAGTCCCTATTCCAAAAATTTGTAATAGTGCAACTACAAGATGTAAGTAAAATTCAAACACAATCCCAGTGCATTACCAAACTATTTTTGGATCGTGCAAATTCCCAACAAGTGATGAATCTGGACAAAAATAAAGATTGGTTCCAATATGAATGCCCTAATTTTGGCAATAAAATGGTGTAGAACACAACTTGAAAAGCAGCCAACAAGGTGTACAAACTTGCTGCCAAACTCGAAGAAAGCCAAAGAAAGCTACTCAACCATCCCCCTCTTATTAAACAGAGACAATTAGTTACACCCAGATACTTGCACCAACCAACCTAGGTGTACAAACTTGCTGTCCTTGGGTGGATTTGATGTACAAACGTGCTAAACCCTACATCACGAGTCAAATTTCCCCTTGTACACAACATAAAGATATCATGATTAAAAGAGCCTTTGGAAACAATATCTTGTCAGAGCAAAACAATTTCCAGTTTATATCATATGGATGAATCAGTGCCTCCAAGGGAAAGTCTCAATAGGTGTAAAACACTGAAGTGAAATCCAAGAAGATGAATTATTGTGGAACAATAAAAGATGTTTTAGAAGGAGAAGGTAAGGACATACAGTGCTATCATCAGCTTTAAACCACCTGCCCTGGTTATTCTTTATGTAAGACACGTAGTGACCAGAGAATGTAGCATTCATAACATCCAAGTGCACAACTACTCCGTAAAGTTGGTAAATTGGGGATTTGTCACTTGTCCCGCTCATATACGGGGCCATATTCAGAATTTCTGGAAACTTAATTCTCTTATTCAGCTTCCCAAATTTGTTGGCCTGTAACACAAAAAAGGTAAGCAACTCATAGAAACTTGAAAACAAATGAAACACATATTTGATCAAAATGATAACCTGAAATCTCTTTAGAACAATAGTGAGGACATTAGGGGCCTCCAGTACTCTCAACTTCTTTTTGGCCTTCTGATATGATCTACATCTGACAAAACCAGAATTGAAATATAAACCTACTTCATCAACTATCAACAACTTGGAAGTCAAGAGAATAAAATTGTACGCAAAAAGTCACCAAAAAGAAAAAGGTGAAATTAATGAATGGATCCTTTTCTATTCTCTACCAGAGAGTTGCAAGTATTCAATCAATCTGTCCATGTAACTGAATACTACATAGATCTAATGAGAAGATGTTCTAGGGGGGCAATGGCTTTTCCTGGTTCATATATCCAGAGAGATTTCCATTTGCTAGCCGGACATACGTTTCCCATGCCAAGAATCCCATCTTAACTTACCGAAAAATTCGATGCCTACAAATATACACAACCACATAAAAAACAGATAGGTATTGACCATGGAACAAATGATCTATTACGACACATTGGGGAGGAAAAAGTTTAATCAATCTCATATCCGATGCAAAACGAATTTGGTGACATCATAGTGGCATTTATAACAATTGAAATATGTAAAATGGCTTTTAATAAGGAGTTACAGGATGAGATTATTGAATTCTGATGGCTTATCAGTTCTTTAAAGCAACTAAGATGAATGTCATGCCATTAAATTATGGTACCATTCCAATTTTATCCACAAAAAAGAAAAAAACTAACAAATTGTCATCGTGGGGAACAGTATGAGAGTGTGGAGGAGTTATTAAACATGTCACAGCTATGAAAAGATAACATTCCGAGTCAATCTCAAGGTTCCAAGCCAAATTCCAGAAGATAAAAGTAATGGTTCCATGAAAGGAATGTAGGCAGAAGTTAACAAGTATAAAATCCACAACAGTGATGAATAAGCCCCTGTTTGAGCCCAATTTTGGGGAAAATATGTTTTGGGATAATGATTTTTTTTGGAGAATGTGTGGTTGAAAATGAGTTCGGGGAAATATGGGACTCAAACAGGGTTAAGTTTACCACATTAAAAGGTCAAGAATAAGAAATTGAAAGTGTTTTAAAAAAAAAAATGATGAAACGGATTGACAGAAAGAAAAGCCAAACCAGGTCATCACATCACAGAGAAAGCCATGCATGAAACGAAGAAAAAAATAATCCATTTGTCTCCTCTTTTTCTTTTTTTATTTTTATGCTCAAGACCACAAAACAAACAGGATCAACAGACCTGCTGCAGCTATACTTATTTTCACCATCTAAAGTCTCGGTGTGAGTGAATTGCTCTATGGCCTCTTCCAGGGTTCCTATATCTCCTCCTATCTCAACAGTAAGATCCATCATTCTTTCGTGACGCTCAGATTTGCCTCCGCACCTCATGCACTCAATCTGTACTTTCACATTCACAATCAAAATTAAAATCTAAATAGAATATTCTCAAATCAATACAGCTCTCAATTTTATAGTACCCAAAAATTGTCTCAAATCACCTTTGATCGGAGGTAACCCCCAAAAGTAAGCCCCATGAGAGTTGTTTCTTCATCCAAAGGTCTTGGCTCCTTGATCCCAGATTCCTTCAGGCAGACAAATTGAATGGATTCGATTGCACATCTAGATTTAAAATATATAGGCATAAAATTAGTGATAAATCAACAATTAAGATGCAAAATATGCACTTACCAGGTAGGTAAAAGCCAGCTTACCTAAGAAATTCATGAGCATCTTCTTCCCTCCCATTAGCCAGATGACTTCCTATGTTCTGTAACTTAGATATTATCCTAATGGGCGAGAGAGGAGAAAGACCTTCCCTGGCCTTTGAAACAAGAGATTCAAACTCACAAGTGAAGCACCATTCTTTTTTTTCACCTGATACAGGCGGAAAAAAGTAATGGAATTAAATACAATACAATAACCAAAAGATTCCAAAAACTAAAGTTAACAAGAAAAGCCTATATGAGCATGAAAATAGAATCCACTAAATGGTTAATTGAGAAAACAGGACCAAGATGGAGGAACTTACATGCTTTTGAATGGAGTCCTTGGAGAAAATAAGCTGTGAGGGGTGGTGTGAATGCCAAACATTGAAGCACAGCATTTGCATAACAGCTACAAGAAAGATTCAAATAAAGAAAAACTCACGTGGGATCTAATGTTTAAAGAAAACAATGCTAGCATTAATTACACATCAGAAGATTTATCACAAGTTAAATAAATAGCACTTTGTCGCACAATCAGATATTTGCATATGACTATTAAACAATAAAAAATTGCATGAAGCATAGTTTTACTGGCTCTTAGTCACAAAATTAAAAACTGATTCTGTACCAAAATTCATTCCATATTGACCATGTGAAACATAGTTTACAATATAAGTGGAGAAACTCAATTCACCTTATCTTCCTACGAAGCATGCACCCGTCAACACGCAAATTTTTCAGAAAAGTGGGATTGGTATGTTGTCTATTTTTTCAAAAAAATAAATAAATAAATAAAAATAATATTGATTTTAAATTTTTATTTTGAAATTATTTTGGAATACAAAATAAGAAACCCAAACAATATTAGGGAAAAAAAAAAAGTTTCTAGTCATAAAAAATTAAGAGAGGCTTCCTATTGAGGATTTGTTTATTCGTGAGTACAATTATCTACAATACACACGTGATTTTCCAAAAAAATACTGACATGATACATCGCCGACAAGTGATTAAATTCTTTAAAATTCTTCATTTATAGTATAAATTTGATTTTATACTTGTGATTAATTTTTCTATTGAAACATTTTAAATATGAGTACTTATTTGTTATTTAATAATAACTTTGAATTAAAAATATATAATATTTCTACAAAGAATGAAAAAATGACAGGTGTAGTGTCCGAGGATGGTTGGTATCCGACACATAGTTGAAATGTTCGTGCAAATTGCAATAGAGATAATTGTAATTCTATTCCCAAAGTAATAAATGTGATACGAAAAGGGGATTCCTTTGCCCCTTCCTTCCCTTTCACATTTCCCCTATGCAATACTGCACTCATTTCTCAATCTTCCCTTTCGGCATCAATCGCTTCTCTCTCCCCATTTCCCTCTTCAAGTCTTCACGTCCAGATCTTCCCACATTTCCCCACTTCCTAGCCATTTCTCAGATCTCTCTATCAGATTTCATCTGTTTTGTGCACGAACCACTGACAGGTAACAGATTGCTGACTAACTTCTTGGATCCAAGTTAGATGTTGAAATTACCTAAATCCAAATTTTGTTTGGAAGAATTTCTTTGCAAATACTTTAAATGATCATGTTGATTGCATGTCGGAGGCATGTCCACAGCGTGTATGAAGGAAAAAGAAAAAGAAGAGAAGAGACAGGCACCAACTAGCATGCCGGCATGCGTCAGTGTGCAAGACATGTTGGACACCGACACCGACACCGACAGTTGACCCAGCCAACATGTTCGTGCTTCTAAGTATTGTCAAATTTTGAAAATTATAGAAGAGTTACAAATCCTTGCATACAAGTAATTATATCCAGTTGATCATCATGTCAAAAATTAGTGATGCAGTATTCAAACAATGGCAATTATACTAGTTCAGACTTCAATAAACTGTAAAAGAAAAATATTAGTCTTCTGCTCCAAGTTTGTGTCATAAAGAGGTGGCCATGATTTATATAGCCTCAATTTGAGCCCCACTCTATAAAACTCATTTTTCTTCAAACTTATTTTCAACTACACATTTTAGCAATAAAATAATTTTACCCGTAAACCCCAAAATCTTCTCATACTCCCAAAAAAAATAAATAAATAAATAAATAAATAAAAATCACTATTACAAACTCTATTTTACATAAAAATGGGGCTCAAACACACCCAAAGATTTAATTAACAAAAAGTTGCATGTTATATTAAATTCCATGTGTACGTTAGGGGGAAGAAGGGAGCATTACATGGGACATGTATTGATAGAACTATGCACACACATACTTCAAAGAGGAAAAACGACATGACGCTTTTAAAATACATTCATATTTTGCCAAAATGAGGACAAGTATGGCATGTTACCTGTTTCCACAATTTATGAGTCCACATGGACGTAATTCAACCTTATTCCAATTGTAAAGCTTCACAAAGAGGTCATAAGGAAACAGCCCCTGTAAAAAAGATCACTTTAGCAATGCCCTATATCTTCATATGTAGGAATTGTGGATGAATATAACAAATCAAGCATCATGCAGACCTTGAATCTTCCCATAACATCACTTGGAGAGCCTAACGAACTATGCCACATTAATTTAGAATCTCTGAATGGGTCCAAAGTCCTCGCTGATTTATTCAAGTCAATCCTAGCATTTTCTGAATGACAACCACACTCTGAAGAACAAGCATCAATCCCATGAGTGCAGTCAATCTTCATGGACTGCACATTAGGAACAGTAAGCTTCCTGGTGCCAGAAAAGAAATGAGCTCCAGCAACTTTAGATGTCAGAGAATCAACTTCATGAAATTTCTGAGCCCGTGAAATATTGCTTGTGTTGTCAACCCTACTATTTAACATATCAGGTGTAGGCGATTGCAAACCACTATCTCTTGTAACACCTCTACTTGGCAAATTCTTTTCAGAGCTGGATGCTGTACGAACAAAATAAGCATTAGATGAGCCCTTAGCTTCACTCAACTTTGAAGTACATTTAGTGGAAATATTCCGAACATCATTGCTATTAGACGTTTTTGAACTGATTAATGGTGGTATTCTAGACTCCAGACCATATGGCCTTGCTTCTTTCGATATTGGAGCTTCATCCGTCAACTTTTGGGACGCTGATGTAGCTGGAAGAGGATCACCTGCCATATTTCTATTTGCATCAGAACTTGGTCCTTCCACAGTATGAAAATTAATTCTAACTGCAGTAGAAAAGCTTCCAGAACGAAGAGAATCTGGTACGTTAACATGACCACATTCATCAAGTGCGTCAATTGATCCCTCCCAAAAACCAGAAGAGGGCGTAGAAGGTTCAGAAAGTGAGTGCTCTTCCGAGCCAGTGCCAGTCCAACCCGATGAAGTTGATGATTCACTGCTATTATGTGAATCAATACAGCTAATCTTGAACTGGTTTGGTTTATTTGTAGCAACATCATCAGTAAAATCAGACATGATAGGTTGCTCCAATGAGAGTCTCCTTCTCTCCGTGTTAGCGCAGGTAGTCTTCCCGTCATATCTACAAGAGTCATTTGAGTTTCCACCTGAAGCGACAGACAATTCCACCAAAACGGAAGATGGTGAATATTCATCAGGAAGTGAGTGAACTGATGACATCAAAGTTACATCTTTTTGTTTCTCATCAACAACATTCTCAACTTCAGTACCACCTTTCCCATTAGTGACCTCATGAAGACTGGGTTTTATAAATGCAGATTCTCCAAAAGATGAGTCAACTGGTTTTGCAAGATTCTTTCCTCGACTCCTGATAACATTACCACTACTTTCAACCTCGTCTTGCTTAAACTCCTTCTGACAAGAATGGACACCCATGTCCATGTTCTGGTGAGTGATATTACATGGACGGCACTCATCCTTGTGACCTTGTCGCCAATGGATTATTTGACATTTTCCAGAGCTGAAACATTAACAATATGAGGTTTATAGGTGCAACATGTTTTATCCTTTAGACACGAGAAAACTGCTAATACGAGCATCGTAAATATCAGAATCACTACTTACCCAATGTGGAAATAAGTGAATGTCAATCGCATGATTCACTCCTATGCACTAAAAAATTGTGTCTCACCGCCTATGTTTTCCGAAATCGCATTGGTCCCTAATCCCTATGGTGACAGAAGTAGCTTAGTATATCCCTCTTTACGTCGAAAATTGTCAATGACCCCCACAAGTCAATGGCTTCAGGTTGACACTTTACACTATAAACCAGGTTATATAACAAAACACTACAAACTAGAAGTGTTTATTAGCTAATTTTCCATAGCATATGGAAGTTATATCTTATTATACCGTGAAACGTAGACTCCTTTTAATGTTGTTAAGTTGATTTGATGTTGGGGACTACACTGGTAGACTTCAAAAACTAAAATGGCTAGTACACTATGTTTTAACTATTAATAGGAAGTTCAGCAAGTTCCAGAACCCACAGTAGAGTGCAGCGAAATTTGCTTTAAAAAAAGGAAGATATAATCTCTCAATAAAAATTAAGAAAAGAAACTGTTGGTAACATTTGGTGTATGACCTTGCTCATCCATGATTTCTAAAAACCAATAGAGAGAAATTATGGATGTCATTATAAATATGCTCATATCTGGAAAGCTACATATTCCTTCACGCGGTATGGGGTATCACTCTTCCCACTATAATTTTATCTTACCTGTAACTCCTTCCTATTGAAATGAGAACTAGAACAAACACCACAAGAAGAACCGGCTTATCAAAAGGCACCATTTGTTTCTAGGAGAACAGAGCAAGATAATTCAAAAAATCCAAACCATGAAAGAATCGGTCTGAACCTCCTATATGTAAGGGGTAAACATAGAAATACTAAATTTACTTTTCTGACGAGAAGATTTCCTCAAAAACTTCGAAGCTTTTTGCTTTCCTAATTTTTTTCGATACTTGTAAAGCTTAACACGGTACTACAGGAAGGGAAGAATGACAGCAGAACCTTTTTTTTATTGTGAACTCAAATAATAGCAGAGAAAGGAAAGAAAATGATAACAAAGAAAAATGGGAGACAGCTTCTCGAAGAGGGAAAGCGAGATTTTAGACAAATATAAAGCAATTGAATATTACATAAGAACTTCCACGAATGTTATTTAAATAACAGAAGAAAAAGAAAAGAAAATAAATAGCTTTTCTTCGGAAGAGGGGGGAAAAGATCTGAATTATATTCCCATCCAACTCCCTCTTCTTCTTGTCCTATAATTATGCTCCATTCCAACCATTTTTCTGAAAAGGTCCAAGGCTCATTATGCCTCGACTTATTGAGGCGTACACCTTTAGGAAGAAGCCTCGTGTCTACTTAGGTGTTCTCTCATTTGAAGACACCTTTCTAGGCTTTTAATTACCGACCTCAGCTTTTGGAATTGGGGCTACTTTTTTATAGCCCAGTACACCTTAATGGATTCCTAGGGTATCTAAAACACAATTCAACCTTAAAAAATTGAAAAATTGAAATAAAGAATTGAAAAAGACACGAGAAAAGTCAAGCAAGTGAACCCTAGCCTCCTACAACTGATGCAAAGTGAAGTTGCAAGTTTTTCAAAAACACGCAACCAATGACCCATAGCTTCGCCTCTTGTTTTACACTTCTCCCGTCGCTATCTGTCTGTCCTAGAAGGCCAGAAAGGAAACATTGCAAGTGGATGACAAGGAAAAAGAATGAGAAGAAATTTATTGTGATAAGGAGGATGATAAGGAATGAAATATGTTGATGGTTCTCTTGAAGATCTAATTACTAGTGATGGTGGAAGAATTTAGGCTTTTTCTACTTCTAATAGTAGATTACAACTTTGTTATGTGCTCACAAATTTGAAGAATATTTGCCACTTTGTTGTTGATATATTTTAAGTTTGTTTATAAAGTAGACTCTTAATCTTGATAAATTATTTTATTATTGATATTCAACGGTTTATAGTTTATTACGAGCATAATTTTGTACCACTTTTGCAGAATAGAAAATATTAGTTCTAAACAGAGGATGGGATTAAAACTGAGTTAGATTTGAAAAAAAAAAAAATAGTTCCATACAACCAATCATTTCCTTTTCAAGGATGTGACTCCCTTATATTGAAGCATGCACCTAAATTTATGCATTTTATTACTCTTCACATTGATTAGATTGGAACTAGTGAGTGGCAGCACATTCAGCAATAAACGGGGACAAAGTGAAGAAATACTAGGTGAATCTTTATCTAACTGCAGTTATAATGACAAACAAATAGAATCAGCTCCATTTGTGGCAACTATTTAATTGTCATTCCATTTCCCTTCCTCTCTTTTTTGTAGAGAGCCATCAACAAATTTTATGTACCAACAACTTTTTGATGATCCATCCCAGTGCCTAGTATTGCTAGGCGCCCTAGATCAAACTTCATTCCAACATTACGTCCAATATGAAAAATTATATACAAACAATGTACCAAAAATCTCCAAGAAACTATAATAAAAAGTGCATAACAAATGTTTTTAACCTACACAATAAAGCATGACAGGCAAGCAAAATGTATGCATAAAAAAGTAACCGAATCCAAAGATAAAGGACTAAAGAAAAATTGCAACATACCAGTAATGAACAGCTTTACACTGCTTGCAGCGCGTTGTAGTTGGAGAAAAGCACACCTCACATTGATACTGAGATTGCCGCAAGGGCGATGATCCTGACACAGAAACCGCTGTGTCCTCCTCAGGCTCGGCCATCACGGGAGAGCCATAGCTGTAGCCAGCGGCAGCCTCAAACTCAGCTCTAGCTGCCTCATCGGAGGCCAAGGCCAGAAGTCTCCTGATCTCCTCCTTCCTGTCCACTTTGTGCCTCCATTTCCGGCGGACCACCAGCCAGCCCACGGGGGCAAACAGAACCACCAGAGCCGCAGCCACCACTCTGTAGACAAACCCTAGATCCCCTTCCAAAAGCATTTATACAATAATAAGATAAATAATACTAATCCACATCCGAGTAACCCAAAGTTTTTCAACACTCATAGGTTTCAACTACAACCTTCAGGAATTGAATTAAGCTTTAATTGAACTAAGCAAAATCGCAATCAAATCAAATCGCCGTCAAACGATTATCAACCGGAAAGCACAGATTGCGATATATACGAGAGTAAATAGTTGAACACGAGTAAAAATATAAGTATATATGGTGGGTAGATTGTGTGTTAATGGAGGCAATAAAATAAAGACAATTGGAGAAAATATTCTGAGTTCTAGCAGTAAATTTTTGAGAGCGATATTTTAGGGCTTTTATTCCAGAGAGAGAATTAGAGGTAGATGTAATGTTTCAGTGGAATCACTAAACTTTGCCATTATTTCAATTAAGGCCACTATGTCACATGATAAGACATTTTTACTCAGAACCACCCTACTCGGACGAGAATTGGACTCGTACTAATTAAAATTGATCAGACTTCCTGGTCCAATAATTGGACGATTCTGATCTGATTATTATTCTAGCTACAAATTTATTTATTTTTTGAAACATAAAAGAACTGTATCGAACTAAATGGTGGGTCTTTTTTCCTATAAAATCAATGACTTCAATTTTATATTTTCCAATGAAAATCAGTTTGGTGAAATTCTCAATATATCTAAACTAACCAACCTTGTTGTCATATACAATCATTAAAATCAGTGAATTCAATTCTATAGTTGTCAATATCTAATGAATATCGACATGGATGAATTTGTACAATCGGCGTACAAGGTTTCAATTTAAAAACAGGTAACCACTTATTCAGATAGTCAAACTCAATTTTAAATTTGGTAATTAATGAGTGAATCGTGTTTTTTTTAACTTCTATATTGAAATCGCAAGTGTCAACTTTTAAGCAAATTCATCCACAACAATATCGTTTAAAATTTTAACATCATGCAAGCAAGGCTCATTAGTTTTAGTAACAATATGTGATAGAGTGGCCTTAGTTGAAATAATTATGAAGACTAGTAGTATGATTGAAATATTTTAAAGTGGGGTGACCAAATTGAGACTTTGTCTGAAGTTGAATGAGCTCTGTGATATTAACCCTTTTGTCGCTGCGAGGAAAGGTTTAGTAGAAACAAAATCAGAGATTTATAAATATTATTATTATTATTATTATTATTATTAAAAATTAAAGGATAAGAAATCAGAGGTAGGAGGGAAGGAATTTTATTGTCCAACATCGGAAGGCGAGAATTCTTCGGCTTTTACAATATTCGGACAGAAAGTTCTGGTTTGAGACCAATTTCTGAAAGTTGATCCGGTTTGGGTGTCTTTTAAAACATGGGCCACAACTCTGAACTTTTAGGTTATTTAGGGGGTGTTTGACACCCATTTTAATAGAAAAATGTGCTTTTGAATAATGATTGATGGAAGAATGTGTGGTTAAAAAGTAAGGAGAACTTTTAGATTTATGTGTAATATTATTTTATTGATAAAATGTGTGGTTGAAATGGAAAAAAAATAAAAAAATGAGAATGAGAAAAAAAAATAGATGCCAAACGGGGCTTAATAATCGAAAGCTAATATATAAAAGGTTATTATACAAAACATAAAAATAAATTATAGTTTATTTATTACATTTCCACTTTTTAAAATATTAGTAAATCTAGATTATATATAAACTTGATTTTAATTTTTTAAATTGTATACTTGTAAATTCTTTAAGTATTGGCATTTCTGGAACATAATGTTGTCCATACAATCGTGGTTATTTCAGATAAGGAAATTACACACACGTTATTTTCAACTTTCAACTTCAAAAATCAAATTTATAACTTATTTATTCAAAAATCGGTTCATAATTC
Source organism: Fraxinus nigra (assembly GCA_903798295.1). Lineage (NCBI taxonomy): Eukaryota > Viridiplantae > Streptophyta > Magnoliopsida > Lamiales > Oleaceae > Fraxinus > Fraxinus nigra. Next base: position 141 of record CAIGRH010162914.1, on the reverse strand, counting down.
AACTTTTAGCCTTTGTTTGATCCCAATATTTTTAAAATACGGAGTTCTCTTTTGTAACGCTCCAAATTCTATTAACTCAATACGCTACCTAAGTCGAAATATCATATAAATAAGTATTCTCAATAAACGTCAAAATGCGTA
>CAIGRH010162902.1:0-11922 GCA_903798295.1 Fraxinus nigra | reverse complement strand
TGATTTGCATTTTAAAAAAAGTTGAGGAGCATATTGCAATTTATTCTTTATTTTTTTTATATAGGAGGGTATAATTGTCATTTTATATTAAAATTTGGTGAAAATGACATTTTGCGCAAGAAAATGAAAAGGTAGGGACCTACTGTACCAAAAAATCAAACGTATAAATGTTTTCCACAAAAATCATCATAAATAGAAACGTTTTGCGCCAATTACCCTTCTGAATACATTCCAACAATAATTATTTTCAAAAAAATAATTCAGTACAACTGAATTACTTCTGGTGATAAGGACACAAGGACATAGTTGGTACTTATCTGTTTTCAAAGTCCTCGCAAGTTGTAACGCCCACTTCACTAAACCCCCTTCAAACCCTCAAACATAACAAAAGCTCAAATTTTTCCATTTCATCACACTTTTGTCTTGACTGAGTCCCTTCTGCTACCCCCAATACTCTTTCTCAGTTCCTCTTCAAATCTAGGGTTTCATATAGTTTTTACACTTTTTTATTTTTTTATTTGCTTTCACGTGGTTCAAGAAGTGTAAAAGTCTGAGCAACTCTGGATTTTCTGCATGTTCAGAATAAGCTTTAATGTGGGCTCTGTACAATCATCAGGTTCAAGATTCTACCTCAAACTCAATGTGGTTTGTGTGTGTGTGTTTTTTTTTCCTGTTACGTTAAGAACTGATTTTTTTTTTTTTTTCATTTTCTTCAATTTATATACTTTTTCTGTAATTGATCAAAATCCCGTGTTAAAATATTAATTTTTTTCCTGGTTTAGTAGTATCAATTTATTGTTCATTGAGGTTTTTATTCTATTCTTTAGTGGTTCAGTTTGGTATTTTCAGATTTCGGCTAAACGCTTTAGAAGGCTGTGATTCTACAGTAATATAGTTCATAAAAATTGAATCTTTAGTGGGGAATTTTACCAAGTAAATGAATGGATGGAAGGGAAGGGATGGCATTACACGGTTCAGCTTCATATTACCTGAATAGAGGAAGCATTGGTGGGTCTGGTGGTTCAGTGACCGGTCCTAATGCTCCGGCTGGTGGTGGTTCGGGCATGCCGCAGACTGGTGGGTTCCATACCCCTCCTGGTTTTAAGAACTCCTCAGTTCCCACCTTCTCACTGCAGCTTAATGCAGGGGTTAGTGGTGGTTCAGTGAGTGGTTCAGCATTCCATGTTGAGAATCCATCACCCAATTTTCCTCGTGCCATAAGCACCGCTGCAACCTCTAGTGTGACTCCTGGTACTGATTCAGGGAAGAAAAAGAGGGGTAGGCCTAGGAAATATGGTCCTGATGGAGCTAATATGTCTTTAGCATTGTCTACTACCACGCCTTTCTCGGGGGTGATCACACCCGGGGAAAAACCGCGTAGAGGGAGACCTCCAGGGAGTGGATGGAAACAGCAACTTGCCCCCCTTGGTAAATTTTCTAAAGTTATCGCGGTTCATCACACTGTTTCATTCGGTAATGTATTTGCTAGATTAAGTTAAACTTCCTTTCTTCCTTATTAATCAAAAACAGTCTCTCTTTAGTGATTTATTGTCTGCAAGGTAAGAACACCTCCGGCCAAAAAAATATGAATAAAAATAAAGAGGGTTTAATGCATTTTGATGGTATAACTTCTAATGAATTCTCAATTTTAAATGTGAAACTTTACTTCGTTGCTACTTGCCTGAAAGGTACCGTGTGTTTGTGAGACATAGGGAATTTTTTTCTGGAAAATTTAGATTAATTGTTATTAGTGCTTTGTTAAGCTTCCAGGTTCGGGGTGATTTTTTCCCCTCCTTATCAAACATTTGATTGGGTTGTGGGTGGAGTTATTTCTACTGACAAGAAATAAACAAAGTACAAACTTAGGAGGAGGTATAGAACCAGATCTCCATCCAATAAAAATACGGTAGTAAGCATTTAACCAGTCTAGTTCACTGTTCAAAATACAAACTTAGGAGGGGTATAGAACCAGATCTCAATCCAATGAAAATATGGTAGCAAGCATTTAACCAGTCTAATTCACTGTTCACTGCTCTCTCTCTCTCTCTCTTTCTCTCTCTCCAGATTTGAATGCATATTTATTAAAATTTTATGGTTAAGAAAATTATGTTCTTAATATATTATTCCTTTGGCCAGGTGAATGGATGAACAGCTCAGCTGGACTAGCTTTTACACCTCATGTCCTACACATTGGAATTGAAGAGGTAGGTTGCAACCCTGCCTTTTTTTTGAGAAATTACTCGAGTAACCACTTGAGACATTTTTTTGTCTGACCCTTCCAAGGCTTTGTTTTAGGTATATATAACACCTGAAAAAATATGATTAAAATAGCTGCTAAGCTGTTCAATCTGATATAAAACTTGTATTCTTTCAATGTTGAAAGTATTTTCCGAAGCATATTTATAATATGCTTGATGACATGGTTTCTAGAGTTCACGTATTATTTGTATATTGAAGATCTAATGCCCTCAATTTGCTAGTTTGTGTATATATCATGTGCTATTGTGACTGCACCAATAATTTTTGCCATCACTGACATACTTTGGTAAGATAAGTAATTATGGCTGTCTGCCACAGGATATTGCAGCCAAAGTATTGGCATTTGCACAACAGAGACCAAGAGCTTTATGCATCCTATCAGCTAATGGATCAGTTTCCGCAGTAACTCTACGGCATCCTACAACTTCTGGCGGCACTGTCACATATGAGGTTGAAGCACTCCTGATCCTATGCACTTAAATCCAGAAAATAGCTTTTCAATGTTAGGACAGACATCAAACTTGTAGATTATTATGTGATGTGGTATAGCCTGATAAGTGATGAACTTCAATTAGTTTGACCACATCCTTTTAAATATTGTGTAAACTCACTATATAAGGAAATTCTAAATGTTAAAGCATCTTCAATGAATCAATGCTTAATATACTATGGTTTGCTATTATTTTCCAATAATAAAAGATATTGTTGTTTTTCTTGGTTTTGCACAAGTTTTTGGTGATACAGAATGGAGAGCTAGTCTTCAATTGGAACCTAATTTTCTTGATACTGAATTATTTTTCACCCTTGTTAAAGCTTTCAGAGTTTGTGAAAGAGTGTGTGTACCTCCAAATTTAATAAATTGTGTTGTATATGAAGTTTGGAAGGATTTTGAAAACTGGGAAATAATTATGGGTAGGAAATTATAGAGTTAACTTGCAGCTTGATTTCGTGCTCAGTTTTCTCCGCTTTGGCAATGGAGCTATGGGTGAGGGCAAGTATGAATTTTTATTAAATCACCTGGTTTAGTATGGACGCTTCAGCTGGGATTACGAAAACTTATAAAGAGATAAATGTGGTTGAGAAACAAGTTTAGTTGAAATGATTGTCTTCAATTTCTGAATGGTTTAATTATTTAATCTTCCAATGATTCTTATTTTAGTTTTAATGCTAAATAAATCTTGCTTTTATTAGATGTCTATTTTGTTGAGTATCCAATAACTTGTTTGTTCAAATTATTTCTTCATGGTCCAATCACTGTGTCATGCATGCAAACTAGCCCATGTTTCTTCCAAGAGAAAAATTGATCATATAATCCTTGCTATGTCAATCTCGTTTGTCTCAGTTTTGAAAAAAGAGGAAATGTGTTACGAGAGCATTTCATAACTACCTAAGAATTTACTTTCATTGCTGTCTCGGTACTTCAGACCGTGGTAAATATTTTGAAACATGCTTAAGACATGATGGTGTGATTTTTGTAGGTTCACTATTTTTATTCTCTCTCTGAAAATGATCCCTGTGGGAACTTTGATGTTGACTACAACTGATATCTGCTTATTTACATGTGGGAAATTAATTAGAACAACTGCCAACCCTGAGAAATAAACAGCATAGTAAAGATTATGTGTATCTTTTGATTCATAATGCATTTCATTTTTTACCCTCTCTAACTGTCCGACCATCATGAATCGTATTATAGAAGATTTTGGCAGTTTGATCTCACTTATTGTGCATAAAGTTTCTCATTTACAAACAGAGCCTGCACACTATTACTTGCATTAAAGTTGGGAATGCGAGAGTAAAAACAATTTTATCTCTCAAATTTCAATATTATATTGAAAAATTTCTTCTGAGATAGGCCATGGCTGTTGGGATAAAGCTTATATTTCACCCGGACACTTTTAAGATTCATTAGATTACATAACTGCATTGAGAACTTAATTGTACTCACATGTATTTAAACTATATGCTGCCTTGGGGAATACTTTGTTTTCTTAGATGTTTCTCCAGATTAAATACTTCTACTGCCCATTCTATTCAACCCTAAGATTTTGAATTGAATATTATTTCTCTTTGTATGGATTTATGCTCATCAATGTTGAAACTGTTAAAACATTTTTATCAATGTTGATTTATGCACTTCAATGAGGCTCGTTAAGATTTATCTAACTGTACTAGCAGCTCTGTATCCTGCTTTAGTAAAGATTTAATTAAAGTAAGCTGCATGATTATATGAATTTAGTTAATGGCCATGCAATAATAGGATATCCAAGCAAATAGATAAAAGTTGTGGCCTAATTTTGTAACGGCATGATTATTAACCGTTCTGTATGTTCCTTTGTGCTTGCCAACTAGAACGAGTGATTGCTAAACTTAATTGAAATCCTTTTTTCTGATCTATGCCTTACACTAAATAATAATTAAGATGGAATTGATGTAATGTCTTTTCTAATGAAAAACATTTTGCCTTCAGTACTGTGAACTCATATAATTTGTTGCTTTCTTTCAGGGCCGTTTTGAGATACTATGTTTGTCAGGTTCTTACTTGGTTGCTGAAGGTGGTGGTCCTTGCAATCGGACAGGTGGTATAAGTATTTCAGTTTGTAGTCCCGATGGGCATATTTTTGGGGGTGCTATAGGTGGTAGGCTCATAGCAGCAAGCCCAGTTCAGGTACGTATTTGATTGCTTTTTCTCTGTAAGGCGCAATTCCCTATTTTTGCTGTCCTTGGGTTAGATTTCCCTCCTACGGAGTGAGAGACCGCGTGCTCTTACCCACTTGTTCTTTATTCTCTTTCTAAATACATCAAGTCAACATGTTTCATAATGGATAGGTATCTACTGGTTAAACCTAAAGTTTGAGCAAAATCAGCATCAAAGCAGTTTTTAATCAAGATTTTATATCAATTGATCTGATGACAGAATCAAAAATATCTAAGACGCTTAACAATCTCAGAGAAATTTAAAGCCTGTTTGCAGTATTTTGAATAGCCAAAAGCTGCTTCGGAGATTCTGGAAGTGTTTTGTCTGGTTGTAAGAGTTTTCATAGGGAACTGACTTGTACAAAAATCAAAAGCTGAAACAGAAGCTATCCAAACATGCCCTTAGTTTCCAAAGGAATTGCTCTTCAAGGCACCAAAACTTATATTAAGTGTGCTTCTTTTGCACTATGCACTTTTAGCGTCTCCTGCTTTCTTTATGCTGTATTGATGAGTGCGTTATGAATATTCCGCAGTTAGTTGTATGCAGCTTTGTGTATGGTGGTTCTAAGGCCAAGAGCCAAACAGAGTTCGAGCCAAAAGATGAAAAAAATCCAGCTGACCAGTCTGTTGATAAATCGTTAACACCAGTTGGTGCTGCTCCCAGTCAAAACTACGCTTCTAACTCTGCAACCGGTATTTGGCCATCAGGTTCACAGCTGGATGTGAAAAATCCTCAATCTGATATTGATTTAATGCGCGGGTGAAACCAACTACATTAGATGCATGGAAGTTGTGTATATATGTGTTGTTGTAAATGAAACACCGCCAGATCAACCCCCCTCGAGTAGATGTAGGGTCGTGCTAATGCATATGTAATGAAACATTCTCTTCTTGGTTCTTGAGTAGCAGTAGTAGATGATTTTGGTTGTTAGTGGAACCATATTTGTAGCAAGTCTAGTTTTTTCTTGGAATTAAATTGAGCTGTCTTGATAGATTGGTGGGTTTTCTTGTATAACCGAGAAAAACTTGGAATTAAATTGAGCTGTCTTGATAGATTGGTGGGTTTTCTTGTATAACCGAGAAACCTTTAATTTGACTAAGTTTTGGACTTCATTTTGTCTGGCTCCAAAATGTAATGCCGATGGAAAATTTAATTGCTCCGGTGGGTTCCTTATATTGAACTTGTTATTTTTTTTTTTAAAATTGATTAACCAATGAGTTGGAATAATGCTTGTGTTAAGCACCAGCCTGAGTGACAACACATTGTGCTAAATACCATCACTTTATGATTTGTGGTTGAAGATTTAGTTGCATTGCATGACATTTCGTCCTGAGCCTATATTTAGTAAAGGCGTAGAACCCCAAGACAGCTGCTCTAAATTATACTGTACATTACGTTAACATGAAAGGATTAAATAAATCAGTAGGTTTTTCTGCATCACTTCCTCGTTTCATATTATACAGCTGTACTCTACAAGTACACCGGTTGTTTCACAGAAAAAATATGTTATTTTCGACATTCTTTCGATGTAAATTTTAGTAGAAATGCAGCACAGAATCATTACTTTGCATGAAGAAGTTCAAGAAAATGGTAAGAGAAAATGAGTTTCTTCACAAAGCATTTCCTTGTGTTCATTTTCATTTTTTTGCTACTTCCTGTTTGCACTAGAATGCAATCCGAGTGGTAAGCTCTGAGTACAGAAACCAAACACAAAGAATGATACTTTGCTGCATAGAAAGCAAGCTTTACTATACTTACAAGTGCTCTGTGCCCCTGGGCAGATTAAGACGGTGCTGATCTTGTACAGTTTCCAGAAGGGTGGAGATGGAGGCAGGCAATCAGAATGCCTTGGGAAATTCCATTCCGATAAAATAAATGTTGTGGCGCCGTCCGTGGATGGCTGAAGAATAATGTGAAAAGTTGTAACATTGCAGATGGGAGGAGACTCTACATAGAAGTAATTCCGAGCACGATTTTCAGCCCCCATGCACAAATAATGCATCCACTGAAGTTTGGGAAGCTCTGCGGATGCCCAAGATAAAGGGGGTTGATGGAGGTTTTCTGGGGGTGACGCATGATTTTCAATATAAATTTTTTCTATGAATAATCCATCAACAAGTCTTTTATGTATGGAATGATGCACTGTTTGATGAATTTTTCTTCTTGATGTTATGAAAATAATAAGATCCGAAAAGTAGTGACACGAGCAAAAAGTATACAAGCGATCAATAATTCATATAGCTGGCCCTAATTTATTGAAAATAAAGTTCAGTTTATTGTTGCAAATACACGAAAAAGCAGTGATACAAGTGAAAAGTAGCCATACAAGTGATCCATAATTCATATAGCAGCCCCAAATTTATTGAAAATAAAGTTCAGTTTATTGTTGCAAAATACGCCATTGCTTAAGCTTTCTCCAGCAGCTTCTTTATATCCTTCTGCAAAGATGCAATAGCGTAACATTTATGAGACACCCACTATCATATTATTCATTAGAGATTTACAGTGTAGCACTAAAGACGGGTTACCTCCATGCTAAGAGGAGATGTGGTGGGAGCATAACGATCAATAACGTGCCCTTCTTTGTCAATGAGGAATTTGGCAAAGTTCCATTTTATATTATCCCCAAAGAGGCTACCCTTGCTTGACTTCAGAAAGTTGTATATTGGAGCAGAATTGGAACCATTTACATCTACCTGAATCAATAAAATGGAATGTGGTTTAACTAGGCATGACAATTCCCATCACTCCGCTTTTCAGAATTTCTCTTATCACTGAGATATAAAAGTTCAAATTTCCATAGACAAATTTATGCAAACAGAACGTCGAAGAACCTACTCTTAACGAAGTAGACATCAAATTTTTTGATTATTTTATTTGGAGAAAGGTTTGTTAAGAATAAGGTTAGAAGGAACTCGTAAGAATTCCTACCTTGTCAAATATCGGATACTCAGCCTTAAAGCGGGTGCAAGCAAACTGTTGAATTTCTTCATTGGTGCCAGGCTCTTGTGAGCCAAACTGATTGCATGGAAATGCCAGTATCTCTAAACCTGTGCAATAGGCAAACTACGAATAACAATATAGGAAATATAGGAAATCTATAACACGAAGGGAGCTTTACACCATTTGTACTTAATTGATTAATCTTTTGAAGTTAATGCAAGAACTGATACTGTCAAAATTGAGATTTTCAACCTGATATTTAGCTTGTTAAACATGTGGAAAATGGAAGGATAGAAAATCTCGAGTATAGCCGCATGAAAATGAAATTTACACGAGCAACAAAACAAGAAAATATCTTTGCTAGGCCAGAACAACTAATGTCAAAAGCAATAGACAGTAACTAAATCAAACCTTGATCCTTGTACTTCTGATATAAATCTGTCAACTCTGTGTAGTTTGAATTGGTCAGACCACTGCAGCAGATAAACATAGAATTAAGCTTTGTTGCCAGATTTTTTAACATCTTTGTTGATAGAAGATGTGTAAAAAAAGGATTGGATGACATTGTTGATGCCATGTAGAAATTTTGTCATCCAAGATGTCATTCAAGATGTCAATGTAGCATGATCGATAAAAATAAGATTACTAATTTCTTTTAGAAAATGAGAGCCAAAGTACACTTGGGCAAATGCAAAAACTGACTTAATAATTCATTATTAAGAACAATAAAATATAAGAATTAAGGGAAATATCAGAATGTGGAAATTGTCCCGCAATGGTACTATCAGATAAACTTCGGTCAAGCTACAAAGGATCATCTCCGCAATCAATTACAAAGGTAAAATTGAAAATTTAAATTGAGAAATGCGCAACACAATAATTTATTTAAGTACCATGCAATTTGTAAATGTATATGAACTACATCTAGCTAATCAGAAAATAACTGTTTGCCTTAGGCTTTAACCTTTTCAAAAAGTCATGTCAAAACAATATAACTCTTGATTAAATATTTCCAAAATACCACAAGCATAACCGTACAAAGACATCTACCTATATGTCATAAGTACAATCATAAACACAAACATACAGTCCCATGACATGCTTGAAGCATTATTTTTGTAATCGAGCAAGACATGTAATCATGTCCAATGGTAAACTACATAGGTGTTTTAAGTAGTTCAAAATCTATGTTACACAAAATACCAATCCCACACTGAAAAAATTAGAATAAATACTGTAAAAAATCCTTTGAAGCAAAACGAGTATTCAGAGAAGCCAGCGCATACCACTGTGATGCAACATTGACTATCAGCAAGACCTTTCCCTTGTAAATGCCCAAGTTAACATCATTTCCCTTTGCATCCTGCAATCACTCAGTTTTAGAATGCCATATCACTACATTACTAGAATGTCGTATCCAATTATGAGAGAAAGACACGATGGAACGATTTTCGCACATGTGGTTTCGAAGGACCGGCATTTTGGTTTTATGCTATAAATAAACCAAACTCAGTTTTAGATGGGTAAATTTATATCATTATAATTTCTATTCATTAGCATGTAGAGGTGTAAATCTAGGCTGGGCGTCTGGACCCTAGTTTGGCCCGGCCCGAAGTCCAAGTAGAATGATATCAAACGAAGCTCCCTATAACATGAACTAGTTCAAATCAATACTGAACCGTGTCTCCTTATTGTTTAATTTACCACCCACCAACGCTGAATACTTGGTCTTTTGTCTCATAGTTCATTTTTTTTTACTACTGTAAAATATCATACATTCTCCTCCTAATCTCACCACATAAAAAAGAATCACCTCCAATCAAATCATCATCTATACAAATGAAACTCAGAAACAAATATAAAATCCACAACTATGAAATAAAATAAAAAACAATTATCAAACCAATGGACGGTCCGTACATGATTAATCTTAATATGTAGAGAGGAAAAGAGTACAACCTTGACGGTGAATTCATGAACCGATTGTGGCTTGGAAGATTGGCTGGCCATTTTGCGATCCAATCTCAGACTCGAAAACAGAGACTTGCTTGAATTAATACCCACAAAAGCCGAATGATTCAAATATCTTCTTGTAGTATGCAAGGAAATTGATCGAATTTCGGGGGAAGTGAAGTGGGTTCGCTTTAGAAATGAAGAAAATTGATTTGGTTTGATCACTTTTGCATTGATCAGAGAACGAGTTGCAGAGCAAAGCATGGAGAACAGAAATTGATCTAAATTTATAACGTTTTCCCCTCAGGCACGATTATTAAAAATAATTAAATAGGCTAACATTAAGCGTGGCAAGATAAGGCTATGCCACGTGTGGGTACCATGTCCACACGCGTGAGGCTTGGATGCTCACACTTCTGTCTACGGTTGAGATCTTTCAAAGACAGTCGTGTCAAAATGGTTGAACTAGTTGGAACGAGCCCAACCCAAGAGCCTCATACCGTAAAAACCCTATTGATAGCCATGCTCGACTCGAGCTCGTTCACGGGCGAGTTTGCTACGTAAACAATATAGTGAAAATTACCCAAAACTAGGTATTAAGTTGTGAGTTTTAAAAAATCAGATTTAAGGTTTACCTATTCAAAAATCAGGTATTTTATTTTATATATAAAACTCTACATCTATCCAAACCTTATTGTTCATTTCATTTCTCTCCACCCACACCCGCCGCTGCCACCACCATCTCCCGCCTCTTCCTTCTCCTCCCCTTCTCCCTCCTCCCTCCTCCCTGCCCCTCCATCCCTTCTCCTCATTGTCAGCGTCGCGAATCCACCACTACCGCCCATCGCCTCTTCCTCCCTTTTTCCTCCCTGCCGTTCGTCGCTTCATCCAGTTTATCGATGGGGTCACTCCAGTAAATTCATCATCTCCGTACATTTCCCCCTCTTTCTCACCGTTTTCTCTTTCTACGCTCAACCTGTTTCTCTTCTCTCAGTCGCTGATTTCTCCATTTTCTCTCGTCGGCGAAGCGGCGCTCGAAGCGACGGACGCGGTTACACAGTTTAATGCATTTCCCCAAGTTCTGCAGACTTTTTTTGGGGTGGGTGCGACGGTGGTAGTGGGTACAGATCTGTGCGTGCGGATGGCAGTGGGTGATGTGCGTGGAATGATTGTGGGTTTTGTTGTGCGTGCGGATGGTAGTGTTGGCAGTGGTGGTTTTGGAGGTGGTGATTGGTGCGGGGAGGTTGTGGTGTTAGCGAATCTATGGTGAGGGTTGGTTGTGCGTGCGTGTTGGCGGTGGTGGTCTTGGCTATATTTGTGATCTGTGGGTGTGTTGGCGGATATGTGGGTGTGGTTGGTGTGTGGCTGTGTTGGTGGTTTGAGATGATTTGTGGTGGTGGTTGGTGTGGGATGGTTGTGGCAAGCGAAGAGTTTATGTGACCAACTATTGGTGGGTCTGTGACCAAGTATTGGTGGTGGATGGGAAGCGGTGACGAGTGTTTGGGTGTCTGTAACCCACTTTACGATTTTCTGTGACCAAACTATTAACCGATGACCTTAAAATTCGATAATTTGTGACTAAAAATATAATCCGTGACCAACTAATTTGAAAATATGTGACTTCTGTTATCTATAATTTTTTTAACTTGTGACCTATAATTTTGTTTATCAGTGACCAATAAAGTCAATTATGACTTATAAATTTTTTATTTGTGACCTCGTAATAATCTGTGACCAAATAATTTGATAAGCTGTGACCGAAACTAATTTTTAATTAATTAATAAGATATTTGTGACCAAATTGCATATGACTGTGACCTTAACAATTGTGGAAATCGGAGCAGTTGTCGGAATTAAGCGACGGCAGAACGGCTATCAGAATAGTCACCGGTCGCCGGAATGGTCGTCGGAATAGTCACCGGAGTAGGGTGGCCACTGGAAATGTCGTCGGAGCAGTGGCGGTGGTGGATGTGGGTTAATTATATTATAATTAAATATTTAATTAATTAATGAAAACCTGATTTTTGCAATTTTGAACCTTAGCACTTGATTTTTTATTTTGATAAAGT
>CAIGRH010162893.1:0-10295 GCA_903798295.1 Fraxinus nigra | reverse complement strand
AGAGTTGATGAACTTTAAGTTCAATTATAACCCAAAAATTGTGGGGTTAACATTAATATTTGTGAACTTATATGAGAATGCATCTTTAGTAGATTGCATATGTATTCCTAATTAAGGAATTGTGAATGTAACTTAGTTTAAAAGTTACATTTCCTTATACTTGATAATCATAGAAGAATGTTTATGAAGTGAAAAAAAGTAGAGAGCCCTTATATAATTATAAAAATGATATATACTAAGTCTAAAGTGGGTGTGATGGGTTGAAAGTCAATTATGACGTTTGTCTAGATATGCAAAAACAACTAAAATATTTGAAGAATATTCATAAAATTGAAATGCATTATGATGTTCAATAAATTATTGAATATCCATGATTCTGAAATCCACTAGTAAATATGATTTGACTTGTGTAGTGTTTAATAAAAATCCTCCAACCGTGATTGGAAATTGATAAAGCTAGTGAGAAGCATGTGGCTTTGTAAGAAGATTTCTTAATGGGTGACAATTTGTATCTATCAAATGAATCGATCGTTGACTAGTTATATTTGATGAAATACTAAGTCATATGTAATGGAAAGTCTAGACATACGAGTCTAAGACATTACTACATAAGGAAATTAATCAAGAGTGGAATAATTTTCCTAAATTATGTTAAGTCAATAAAGAGCATATCATATGCTTTAACCAAACCTCTGAATAGAGATTTAGTAATATCTACTTCAAGTATGATATGGTTGAAACTCTTAAATCAAAAGACTCATCAATGATGGCAACCCTACCTCTCATTACTTAAAAAAGTAATTCACGGGTTCAAAGGGTAACAACAATGGATAGTTTCAGCATTATAAAATCTGCAATTAACTTTATCCTAAGTATATCATGCTGGTTGTTACTGAAGTGAGGGTTGAGCTTTAAGCTCTTAGTGAAGTTCTGTACGAGTTACAAGTATCTATAAAAATAACAAAGATACTGAAAAAACTTCACCTAGATAAATTTCGAGGTGGTGCATCTCAATAGAGAGTTAGAGTTTCTCTCTTAAAAGTTTGTCAAAAAGAATTAGTGCAAGACCATATTAGCGCTAAACGAGTTGTCGAGTTTGATGAATTTGAGAACACATAATACTTATGTGTGTGTTCTTACCAGTATTGTCGTATGGAATAATTGGTTCAAAACTTTCACGCTACTTTTAATTCCGACTTTACTTTGTTTAAATTACACTATAGTTAGATTTAGATCGAAAGATATCTAATCCTTACACAAAAGTATTGTATATTTTGAATATGANCTCAATAGAGAGTTAGAGTTTCTCTCTTAAAAGTTTGTCAAAAAGAATTAGTGCAAGACCATATTAGCGCTAAACGAGTTGTCGAGTTTGATGAATTTGAGAACACATAATACTTATGTGTGTGTTCTTACCAGTATTGTCGTATGGAATAATTGGTTCAAAACTTTCACGCTACTTTTAATTCCGACTTTACTTTGTTTAAATTACACTATAGTTAGATATAGATCGAAAGATATCTAATCCTTACACAAAAGTATTGTATATTTTGAATCTGAGATTTTATTGAATTTTGAACAAGTGAGAGATTGTTGTAAATGTTGTTCAAAATTAATAAATTTGGAATTGGAATGAAAAAATGAAATTAGTAGCCAGAACTTTGATCTATGCAACCACATAGATCAAAGGGTATGCGGTCGCATACACCCGTGTAGGGATTCCAGCCTCGGCATTTGTTTCTTCTATGCGACCGCAAGGAATTGTTCTTGCGGTCGCATAAAAAGAAAAAAGAGCCATTGGACAGAATTTCTGTTTAAATATTTTGGTGGTTTTTTATGAAAAGTTGCGAACTTTTCACATATTTTTAGACTTATATATAGATGTCTTATAATCAACACAAGAATTAATTGGAACATTATTGACACCAAATTGAGATAAATCCTCATTCCAAATCAAAGAATTTAGATTCTTCTTTCATATTCAAAATCCCCTTTGTGTTCTTAAGTTTTGGTAGAAAACACTTCATAAATCCTATAAATCATTTGCCAAGAAACCCTTTAAACACCAAATTCATCGAGAGGGGACAAATATCGTATTCGAGCTTTATTGATTCTTCTTTGAAGTTCTTCATCACTTGTTTTCTGGTTTTTCTCCAACCCATTCATGTGGAAATGATTGCATTATTTGATTTATTCTCCAACCCCTTGTATGGAAAAGCAATGATTTTCCCAACAGCTTATGCATGTGATCTAGGGTAAAGTCAACCCTTTGAGAGAGGACATCACACGTTTCAACATGGAATTCTTGGGAAAAAAGGACCTTAAGATGTCTTTTGTTGTCTATGCTCTCGTCAGTGGTCGAATTACTAATGCTTGGTGAGGAATACATAAATCGTAAGGAGGTGATAGTGCAACCAGAGAGTTTCATAAAACTTGCTCGCTCAAGGGTCGAAGAAAAGGCGCCCCCTATATGACAATCGATATTACAAGAAGGATAGCACAATCAATGTTATATTACAACCTCCTAGTCAGCACATTCCGCAACTATTAAGATGGATTAGATTCTCAAAGAAAAGGCGCCCCCTATATGACAATCGATATTACAAGAAGGATAGCACAATCAATGTTATATCACAACCTCCTAGTCAGCACATTCCGCAACTATTAAGATGGATTAGATTCTCAAAGAAATGAGAAACGACAAAGAGGTAAGGTGGTTGGGAAAAAATGAAGAGCTGATATTGTTTGAAATATTTACAGAAGATTAACCATGCTGGAGCAAGACGATTGTAGGTTGAGCTTGTCAGTGATCGAGGTCATCTAGAATTTTCTTCAGCTGTTCTTAGAGAAGGAAATTGGTAAATGAAACTAATATTCATTATAATTTCTTACATGGTTTTTGTTGTTAAAATTCAAAGTGTAGCAATTGCATCTTCTTTTGTTTATTTGAATATGAGGGAATAGATGTTTTACTATCATCCTTTGCTTCTTTTCCTTATTTTCGTTCACAAATGATACAGAGATCTTTGTAACAATATGGGATTCTAGAATTCGTGCTTATATTTAACGTACCATGGTGTGATCTACTGCCTCCCTGTTTGTTTTACCATAATAAATTACATAGTATCATATATTCAAGTGGCAAATGGTTTCCTCCTATTGCTGACATAATAAGAGAAATTATGCATTTTCTCCTTTTTAAGTAATTCTGAATTGTTTTTTTTTTTTTTGGTCTTTTAAGTCATTCATTCTCCTGCAGTTCCCTGATGTTTCTTTTTCTTTTCTTTTTTTCTCGATTTCAAAGTAGGCTTACACGTATTTTTGCAAGAATCTTGTCTGTAAATGTGAACTTTAAACTGTACAATTGTTTTGAAGCTTGAAGTGGCCAATTAACATCCTAGAATGTATTCCTCTTCATCTTACCTGCACATTATCTTCTGTCTAGATTTGCAAAAATTCCACTTTACAATAGTTACTAGCCTTATTTTCCTTGTTCTTTGTTTCCTCTCATCCAACATTTTGTAGGGTGGGCCATGATCGGTTAAATATCACTAGCATTCGTGACTGTTTCAAGATTTGAAATAGTTTGTTTGTTGTTTTGTTATGGATGTCCATCATTAGCAGCAGTCTCATGTAAAATTCTAATTTCAGGATCTGAAGGTATGGTTTCCAATACACCTTCAAACATCGATCTCTGGTCTATTGCCGAGGATGAATCATCTTTCCATCATGCTCTGTATCACGAAGTGTAGTGTGTTCACCATTGATTATGATGTCTAAACATCAGTCGATAAAAAAGAAAGTGTAACCAAAGAAAGCTTTTTTTTTTTTTCCTGAAGTCCCTTATCAACATACCTTGAATGAAAAAGGAATCCAAATACTTGGAAGGAAAAAATTACTTTAACAAAAAATACAAATCATTTATACTGGTACATTCTTATTTAATGAAATAACATTGGGAAGAACCCCCAACGATGTCATTCCACATTTGATCACAAAAGCAACAAACACAGCTATAAAATTCACAAGAAAATCATAGTAATATACTTCCAAGTTTCCCAAGACAGAGTATTTACAGTTTACTCGTACATTTCATCATCATCGACTATCTCCTCAATCTTCATCTTCTTTACTGCTTGAGCAGCATCATTTCTCGACCCGTTCGGAATTTGAATCAATATATCAGATTTTTCACCTGTAGCTGCATTAACGAGTCCTCCATTCTTCTCCACCCGATATGTCAAATCTTTCCCATTGAGCACTGCGTCGATATATACAGTTGAGTTCTCATCAATCTCCTCTTTGATAAGCATTTTTGACAACTCGGTCACAACCCTTTTCTCCAACCATCTTCTCATAGGTCTTGCGCCATATACCTAATAGTATAAAGAACACGAGATTAGTATTTTCTGCTGAAAAAATGCAGACGGCAAGTGTCACTTGAAGATAACTTGTACTTACAGGATCATAACTTTCAGCTAATATGACGTCTAATGCTGCTTCGGTTACACCCAAAGCAATACCCCGTTCTGCTAAGCGACTTGCAACATCTTTCAATTGAAGGCGACATACCTTCCTCAGTTGGTCATGAGAAAGAGGATCGAAAACCGCAATCTCATCGAGCCGATTTAATAACTCAGGTTTGAAATGCTTTCTCACCTGATAAAGAAATGCAAAATCAGTAAAACCACCAAACTAAAGAGCATTTATCAGAGACTAAAAAAGCATGCATTAATCTATCAGCTATTTCTGTGCTTCATATAAGAGTGCAACGGTAATATTACCTCTTGCATAACCAACTCACGAGCACTCTCCATAGTACACTTGCCCATTAGTCCTCTTAAGAGAAATTCGGCACCAAGATTTGAGGTCATAATGATGACTGTATTTGTGAAGTCCACTGTACGGCCTTGGCCATCGGTCAACCTCCCATCGTCTAGCACTTGAAGCAAGGTATTAAACACAGTTGGATGAGCTTTCTCCACCTCGTCGAAAAGAATAACGCTATAAGGTCGTCTTCTTACTGCTTCCGTCAGTTGCCCACCTTCCTCATGGCCAACATAACTGATAATTTATAACTACAGTAAGCAAACATTCAAGCAATATGGCAAAAAACTAAAGAAAATTTTGAATAGAAAACCAAACTTACCCCGGAGGAGCACCAATTAATCTGGCAACAGAGTGTTGCTCCATGTATTCAGACATGTCAATTCTGATCATCAAATTATCATCATCAAATAGTTGCTCAGCAAGAGCCTTAGCTAGCTCAGTCTTGCCAACACCAGTCGGACCCAAGAAAAGAAATGAACCAGTTGGCTGTTGGGGCCTACCCAACCCAGCTCTAGATCTCAAAACAGCTTCTGCAACTGCTGCAACCGCTTGATCTTGTCCTACAACTCGTCGGTGCAGCCTATCAGCAAGACCTATTAATCTCTCCTTCTCATTCTGGCCAAGCCGCGTGACGGGTATACCAGTCCAACGACTCACAACTTCTGCAATTTGATCCGGTCCAACAGTTTCTGTAAGCATTCCATTCTCATTTCCACTTGACTCAAGCTTTGCAATAGCAGTTTCCACTTCCTGAATAGCTCCATATCTCAAATCAGCTGCTCTAGCAAGATCATATCTCCTTTCAGCTTCCTGCAAGGCATACAACAGCTCATCCCGCTTTTGCTTGAGTAGCCGGAGCTCATCAATTCTCTCCTTCTCCTTCCTATATCTCATGATCAATGGCTGCAGTTTATCTCTCAAATCATCAAGTTCCTTTCTAACCTGAAAATTTTTCCGACCTTGTAAGTCAAACATAATACCACATTTAGATAGCCACAATATCCAACAGTGTTGTGCAAAATACTTACTTCAACAAGACGAGCTTTGCTGGCTTTATCTTTCTCCTTCTCAAGAGCATGGTGTTCGACCTCCAATTGAATCCTCTTCCTTTCTAGATTATCAATTTCTTCAGGTTGACTGTCGAGTTGAACTCTAACATTTGCACAAGCCTCATCTACCAGGTCAATTGCCTTATCAGGCAAATGTCTCCCTGCAATCAAATTTTCAATATTAGACTATTTTACCACTACTTAAACTAATTAGCATTAACTGTAAATAAATTAAAATTTGGCAGATACAACAAGGTCATCCACCCCTCAAAATAAAAGCCAAAAATCATCTTGTCTATGGAGTGAATGGGGAGGCCGTGAAAGAAAGAAAAATAGTCATCATCAGTCATAACGCTCGATTGGTAGATTGGGGAGCGAGAGTGAAAACTCCTCCTAAGGTTAATCCCTCTATTTCTGCTGCAGATGTTGTAATTGAGGTTCTTGGATATGGGTAAGGGTGTATACCTGTAATGTATCTAGATGATAGCTGGGCTGCAACCACTAGAGCTCGATCCTGAATCTTAACACCATGATGCCCTTCATATTTTTCTTTCAGCCCTCTCAAAATGCTTATAGTATCAACAACACTTGGCTCGGCCACATAAACCTGCTGGAAACGCCTCTCAAATGCAGCATCTTTCTCCACGTATTTCCTGTACTCCTCCAAAGTTGTAGCGCCAATGCACCGCAGCTGACCTCTTGCAAGCATAGGCTTAAAGAGATTAGCAGCATCCATTGATCCCTCAGTGCGCCCAGCACCCAACACCAGATGAATTTCATCGATAAATAGAATTACTTTCCCTTCAGCTTCTTCAACTTCCTTTAGGACAGCCTTCAACCTCTCTTCGAATTCTCCCCTGTATTTTGCTCCAGCAATTAAAGCTCCCATGTCCAACGCTATAAGCCTCACATCAGCAAGATTGCTCGGGACATCACCACTAACAATTCTTTGAGCCAATCCCTCAACCACTGCAGTTTTACCAACTCCAGGCTCTCCAATGAGGACAGGGTTATTCTTAGTCCTTCTAGAAAGAATCCTAATAACTCTACGGATTTCTTCATCTCTGCCAATTACGGGGTCAAGTTTTCCAGCCTGCTCAACAAGGTCACGCCCATAGGTCTTAAGAGCTTGGAACGACGAATCCCCAGAAGCACTCTCCACCTTCCTACCATCTTTGCCCCGCAACTTCTCAACTTCTGATTTCACCCTTGCTGTACTAATTCCTGCCTCTTTTAAGAGATCTTGGACTTGAGAGTCCTCTAGAAGGCCTAAAATTAGTTGATCAACTGCCAAATGGGTGTCACCACGAGATTTCTGCAAGGATTGTGCTCTTCGAATTACTTTGATCAATGACGTGCTTGCTGGAATTTCATCAGGGGAAGGCGTCTGCGAAGGTAGCTTCTTCAGAGCTTGCTTGATGACCCTCTCCACTGAATTTGCAGCCTCGTCACCACCACCAGCACTAGCAATTGCTTGCCGAAAAATACCATACTGGTCAGATATCAAAACCGCAGCAAAGTGAAGAGGCGTGAATTGAGCATGTCCAGCATTCATAGCCAGTTCATGAGCACCAGCGAGGGCCTCGTTGGTCTTGTGTGTGAACTTGTCGGGATTCATAGAAAAATTGTTTCCTAGATTGAGAACAAAACGAAAAATCACAGTCAAATTTCATATTCATTACTAACACAACCCAATAAAGAAATATATCATCCAAATCATTGAGAAAAAGGTCAGATCTAAAAAATTTCTTTCGCATTTTTCTTTTGCAGGGTTACATTTTTAAACACAATAAATTCAAAACAGGTGCAAAGGAGTCATCTTCCTGGTTCCTTACATTGCTGAAAACAAAAATGCTGCAACAAATAAACTATAAAGAAGAGGGGTTACTGAAAATTCAAAATCCAGTCATTTAGAACAATATTCAGCAGTCCAGATGGTTCAACTGTAAGAAGAAATATTTAGTTTTGAATTCAAAATTCCGGAACAATTTATTTTCTATTTACTGACGAACTTGGAACAGAGATTCAATACAGGTGTTAAGGGAATGATGATTTAAGAAATTCTACACAAAATTGATATTAAAAAGCTTAAACAAACAATTCGACTGGTCTTAACTATTCGATTGGTGTTCCCAAACGAGGCAAAGCAATGCTGGACAGAATTAAAAACGCAAGCAACATAAATATAATAAAATCTAGCTCTGCACTTAATAATCCTTCTTAATTTCTTCTATTTTCACACTGAAACATTTAAAAAATTAATAACCCAAATCAATTATAAATTCGAAGAAATAAAGGCAACATGTATGCGCACATATCCAATGAAAATCTTCAAGAATATAACAGAAAGGCACAAAATCTCATCACAATGGAAAACTAGACATACCTTTATATGGGAAGCTCAACCGGGTTGTTCAAAAACTGAGTTTTGGGTTAGTGATGAAGAGTTCGATTCTCACAGAAAGATCGATTATTCAGAATGGTTTTATGCAGAAGATTGGGGAGTGGGAGCAGTCTATTTGTATACATACAGAGAGATTTCTGGAATTTTGGAGTGGGCACTAGAAACTACTAGTTTTTCTATTTTTTATTATGTTTTAGATTTTTATGCCTTTTTTGGTTATTTCGGGGGAGTATTTTATTTGGAATTTTTTTTTTTTTTTAAATTTATTGCAGTTCTTCTTGTCGGCCTTTATTCATAAATGGAGAAACTACTAGAACTTTCCTGTTGTCTGCTACCATCTATGGCTTATATGTGAGGATGACAATAGTATATAATCGAGATTTTAACGTTCGATCCTCGCTCCAATCCCTTTAGACATGGATGGCAAAAATACTCGAACGATACTTGCGAGGATTATCCGTTTAATCGGGTATTCGGGTTGGGGATGTAAAATATATCTTTGCCCCGAGCTAGGTACAAGTAAGGGATGCCAAGTCCCGCCGTGTCCCGTTTAATTTTTTCTTTGCAATTCAATATATTAAATAAAAAAATTCATGAAATTTCATTAATTCTAATAGAAAATGACAACTAAGATATCTAAAAAATATGACAAACAATAAAAACCTTAATTTATCAAATATATTTGAATAATTTAACTTTTAAAAATAAGTAAATATTTAAAAAAAATTATTATCTATTTGTAATGAATGGGACAATAAAATTAATTATCAGAAATTTTAAAAAAAAAAATTAAACATGGTAGTAAAAATGGGGCAAAAGTCTCGCTCCACCCCGCCTTAAATGGGTAATGGAGCAAGACACCCCCTATTGCCATCCCCACTATTGAAATTTTTGATACCCAATAAGTCTCGATCGATGATATAAAGTCATTGTTTATTCAGTTGGTATCTACCAGATAACTGAAGTAAAATATTGACACCATAATTGTTCAAATCAATCCTACAAACCATTTAAGCAATTTGAAGTAGATTAATTTAATTAGTGCTACTCATAATCCGACTCATAACTCTTGGATGACTTTTTAGGTTGATAGTCCATCTACTCATTATCAATTACTACGTGGGTCTAACTATGTGGAAATTACAACAAACAAGAGTTTTTAAAATTCAATTTCAAATTTCAGATATTAAGTTTCACTTTTCAAAAATACAATATTTCATTTTTAAATGTTAATATAAATTATATAATTTTAACTCCAAACCCTAATCAAACGTTTCCTCCCCTTTCTCTCGTCCACCGTCTTTTTTCTCACTCTCCTCTCCACACTCACAAAGTATTAGCGCATGGGCGAATTGGGATGCGGTGACGGCCATCGTCAACAGCCGCTTCTCTGACGCACTCATTCCCAATACCTCGGAGCAGTGCTGCCACCAGACGGAAAAGCTTCGCCAGTGCTACCGGTCGTTCTCCTCGTGGTTCTTCTTTGACTATATGGACACCATGGAAAACGAAATAGACTCACCATCGACTGAAACTGGATCAGGTGATAACCTTGATAATACTGCCCTATTGAAATCATTT
Source organism: Fraxinus nigra (assembly GCA_903798295.1). Taxonomy (NCBI): domain Eukaryota; kingdom Viridiplantae; phylum Streptophyta; class Magnoliopsida; order Lamiales; family Oleaceae; genus Fraxinus; species Fraxinus nigra. The sequence goes on along the minus strand of CAIGRH010162893.1, from coordinate 431 downwards.
CTCGATCAAATCATACTGAAACTGAAGCTCAAATCGAAGAATTAGGTTTTTCATTTCTCTTTTTTTTTTCTGATTTTGTGGTGGTCGAAATTGGATGTTGATTTGTAGTATATTGAAAGTGTAGATGGCGATGGCGGGTTTAGGGATTTTGTTGGTGGCTGTGGTCTAGTATGGTAGAGGTGGAAGAGATGATGGATTTTTATTAAACATTGGTGGTGGTTATTGGTGCAGGTGATGATTGTGTAGTCGTGGTTGGTTGGAGTTGTAGGTAGAGGTCGAGGTAGATCTCGCACTGTTGGTGGTGGACCCCTGGTGAGGTGGTGGATTTGGCACTATTGACGGTGGTGAGGTGGTAATGTGCGGTGTTGGGTGCGGTGGTTAGGTTTGATGGTGCGATGTCGTTGATTGGGTACAGTTGTGTGGTTGGGGTG
>CAIGRH010162892.1:0-18319 GCA_903798295.1 Fraxinus nigra | reverse complement strand
ACTTCTCTCTAAACTCGAGGTAGCTAGTCTAATATTGTTGTCATACATCGTAGTGCGTTTTACATGCATGTACAAGTGCTGTGGTGTTTTTAGTGGGTTAACAGTGTGCCCCAACGGTTAAACAACTGTCTCTTTTTTTGGTTTGGCCATGGATTTTTAATAGTTAGTTTGATGCCACCAAGCTTTCTTCATCGGTTTATGGTAGGTGCCTATCGAGTTTAAAAATAGTGTTATTTCATAAACTCAAAGTTAGTTTGTCTTATTCTTAAACATTTCCCCCTGTCTTCGTATTGAAAACTTTTCTTTTCTTCCTCTAAACCATTGTAACATGAGAAAGGAAAAGCCTTAATACGCTGAGATTTATGTGGCTTTATAACATATTCGGAGAATTTGAAATTAGACTTGAAAACCTTTAAGCGAGAGTGTTCAAATTTTAAGGTATTAGGACGTTGCCAAGCCAAACCAATAGGATGANCGGTTTATGGTAGGTGCCTATCGAGTTTAAAAATAGTGTTATTTCATAAACTCAAAGTTAGTTTGTCTTATTCTTAAACATTTCCCCCTGTCTTCGTATTGAAAACTTTTCTTTTCTTCCTCTAAACCATTGTAACATGAGAAAGGAAAAGCCTTAATACGCTGAGATTTATGTGGCTTTATAACATATTCGGAGAATTTGAAATTAGACTTGAAAACCTTTAAGCGAGAGTGTTCAAATTTTAAGGTATTAGGACGTTGCCAAGCCAAACCAATAGGATGAATCAAACGCCGTTTTGTATCATGAACTTTGTACTGCGCACGTTACTTAGACCGGTTCCCACTTATTGATGTCGAAGTGGTAATACAAAAAGACCACCAAAAAGTAGATAAGAAAATCAAGAGCCCGGATCTTCATTTGTGTTGCCATATCTCTCATGACCCTACTTGTGGGTGTCTGACAGTTATTTTTGTCCACTCTTTTTAGCTTAATTATAGGTTATATTCATCGCACTTTTTAGTTCAATCATAGGTTATATTCATCACTCTCTCTCTTTCTCATATACAAACAGACATGAGAAATTGTGCACAGCCAACACAGCCACCACCAAAATCTCTAGGTGCTATCCACTCTCTTGATACCTTAACCACCACCATGACACCCCTAGTTTCCTGAAAGATTTTCCAAACCCATCAACAACTCATTTTTCAAAGATCACTACCTAAACTGGAATTTAATTATTAATTTGCCTCTGTGCAATGAGCTTGTAGGATTCTTTTGTGTCCAAAAATTTTGTAGACATGTTAACTTGCTACATTCTTGTTATAAGATATCAAACCAGTTAACTATTTTTACTTTTTACAGCAATGATTTACCTAATTAATTTTATTTGCATTTCTATTTAAGGTTGACAATTGGAATACCTTTTTCTGTGAAATGTTGTTTTTTCAGAATTTTGATGATAACGACATTATGTAACCGTAATGTCGAATGACTCTACTGGCAATATATGTGTATCTTCTATCTTGAGCATGCGTGTACACTTTTTTTTTGTCATTAAAAGGTTTTTTTTTTTCTGAAAAATATATATCCCTATTGAAAATTATCATTTTCTGTCTCAATCCCCTTCTTCTCACTCTCCCTTCCCCCTTCTCCTTTGTGCCTACTTGTTTCTCCCCTTCCTACTAAATACTAGGCATAAAGTCATAGCTAGATTGTTTTCGTTACCTTAAGCAGTGTGTTAATCTCATTACTGCAGGCGGTCTTCACAGCTGACAACATACAAGTTGAGGTGTGATAAAGAATCATTGAATTCCCGGTAATTGATGTTAGCAAATAGTTTTTGTATTATATTAACAAAATGTCGAGTTTCTTTTGCATATTCTCTTAGAAGCGGTCATCACTTATTCTCTCTCTCTCTCTCTACTATAACTAGTGGAAAAAAATTGAAAAGACTAAATTCTTGGTGATTTATTTCCACAGCATTGTATCTTAGATTGGTATCATTTGACCGTATTCTTGTTTTTTATCTCACCTGTATTTGGTAATACTTGTTTCCAGACTTGGGCCGCCTGACTTTCACCCGCATACACCAAAGTGTCACGAAGAGACACTTACTGGGGAATATGCGCAATCTGGTTACAGGGAGACAGTTGACGGGCTTGAGGTAGTCTTAATAGGAATCTGATCAATTTTTGTGTTATGACATTTTCTAATTTTATTTTCACTACTTCTAGTTATATATTTCATTTTTTATCTTGAACTTGAAATTAGGAAGCTAGAGAGATTTTATTATCACAAGTTCAGACTTTTACAAAACCTGTCATCGTCAATTGCAAAGAGGTACGTGGTAAAATGGATGGGATGTTTTGGTACTTGTTGAACATTGCAATGACTTACAAGTTGTCTTTAGCTTGTGGAAAATATGCTCCTATGGTGTTGCTGTTTGAGTCAGATCTCTTTTGCAGGCAATAAGAAAACGTCATAGAGCCATCAACGAGTCTCGTGCTCAAAAGCGCAAGGTGTTTCATTTCTTCCACCTTCCATTTGATAAGAGGAAAATTATTCATGTTTCTTACATCTTATTTACATTAATTGTAAATGGAGCAGTTTTTCCTCCAATCCAACATGTATTTATTATCTTCGTGATAGTGCTAAAGCAGCTAGATGGAAATTGAGTTTGATTGAATATTATTAATGTGGCAGGCTGGTCAAGTTTATGGAGTTCCTCTTTCTGGTACACTGTTAACCAAGCCTGGTATCTTCCCTGAACAAAGACCTTATGGGGAAGACGCCAGGAAGAAATGGCTCGAGGTTTGTTTTCTCTTTTGTTAAGCTTGTGAATTTGCTGTAACATTTGGGAACATTATTAGTTTTTATTAGATGATCAAGCATGTTCCACTTATTTTTTACATGTATGTGAAGAACATATAATGCAATTTAGTAAGATACAATTGTTTTGTATTGTGCAAGAAATCCTTTTTGTTAAAAGATCCTTGGAAACTTCAATGAGACTTTTTTTTTTCGATTTTCCAATATTAATGCGAACTGAAGCGAGACGGTATCTTTGATCGGACGTGGAATTTTATTTATTTATTTTTCCATTTTATATTGGCAACTAGATAAAGTTTGACTTGCTAAGTCTTTGTTGAGGAAGCCGCTGATTTTTCATTAAAACCAAGTACCTGTTGGACTTGTCATTTCATTAAATGAGCTAAAAATTCACACTAATTATTGAAAGAAGTATCAAAATGTATTTCAAAGTTTGACATTGATATGCAAGGAAACCCATGGGCTCTGGCATTTGATGTTTCTGTATGATCAGATTATGGAAATGGGCCAACATAATGAGAAAACCTCATGTTGGGAGAGATTGGAGAAGGATTCTTAGATGCAATAAAACTCGTTGAAGACAACCCGAGGGAAATGCCTACTTGGGGATATAGTTAGAAGTTTTAACAGAGATGAAAGTTCTTTATGTTTGTGGGTCAGACAGTTTCCCCAGTTGAATCAGGAAAGAGATGTGCCATTAGCTTTTGAGAAACCTGATGGGTATCTCTCCCTGAACCTTCTTAAAATAAAAGAATAAGATAAAAATGACAGATCCTTTCCATACCCTTTGCATTAAACTCTGATTTCGGTCATGCAGACTTCATTTGATGTGTTACCATCGGTGTATGTGCACTTAGAAGTTCTTTAACGCTTGCTCCACCCCCAAATGGGAAAAAAGACACTTGACATATATGGAGATACTTTTATACATATTTCTATTCCCCTAACATCAGAACACATTTGTGCTCTTATTCAGGGTTTATCTCAACAACATAAAAGTTTACGTTCATTGGCCGACCATGCTCCTCACGGTTACAGGAGGAAATCTCTTTTCGAAGTTCTAATCAGAAACAATGTTCCATTAGTGAGAGCAGCATGGTTTATCAAAGTAACCTATCTTAATCAGGTATGGATTCTTTTTCAAGAGAAAAGCAGCAGCAATGCTTTTCTCAACAGTTGACTATTCTCAAAATTGGAAGATAGTGGATTATGGTTTAATCATGCAGGTTCGCCCAGGCTCATCCAGCTCGTCATCAGGGGCACACGACAAAACTCAGTTTTCACGGTCGGAGCTGTGGACAAAAGATATTGTTGATTACTTGCAGTATCTCTTGGATGAATTTGTTACAAGAAATAATTCTCGTTCGAGTTTGCATATTCGTGATCGATCATCACAAATGGTTTATGCTGGTTCAGTGTTGGCAAAAGGTGATCAGTTTTCAGCTGTCACTGATAGTGAGGAGCCCCCTCTGTACTTCAAGTGGTGGTATGTGGTGCGGATTATTCAGTGGCAACATGCTGAAGGACTGCTCACTCCTCCTCTCATTATTGAATGGTTTCTTAATCAACTGCAGGTATTGCTGTTGTATTCCTTTCCTGTATTTCGATTTCCTAGATAGAACAGAAAAATTGCTACCTAATTTGTTTCCATTAAACATGTTTTTCTTTTGGGTTTTAACATTTGAAATCATGTCATTCCAGGAAAAAGAATCGCCCAGTGTTCTGCAGTTGCTATTGCCCATCATATATGGTTTTATAGAAACTGCTGTATTATCTCAGACCTATGTGCGAACTCTGGTGGGAATAGCTGTTCGTTTCATCAAAGAACCTTCTCCTGGTGGTTCTGATCTTGTTGATAATTCTCGCCGGGCTTATACTACTACTGCTCTTGTTGAGATGCTTCGATATTTAATTCAGGCTGTACCTGATACTTTTGTTGCTTTAGATTGTTTTCCTCTGCCCACTTGCGTGGTGACTCATTTGGTAAATGATGGAAGTTCTTTATCAAAAACATCCGAGGATGCAAGGAAGAATGGTGGTCCACTAGAAGTTACTGGTGTGCTTAGAGATAAAGTACATGAAATTCAAATTGAGTCATTAGCTATTGATCGTGCTGTTTCATCGATCCAAAAACGTGCTGAGACTCTTGCAAGAGCAGCCAAACCTGATCGTCCCGGTCATAATATAGCTAAAGCCTCGCAGGTATTGGATAAAGTTCTTGTGCATGGGGATATTAGAGTTGCTTACCAATTACTCTATGGATACCTTTGGGATGGAGCTGTTGCTGAATGTTGGATTGCTGAAGTGAGCCCTGGTTTGCGTTCATCTCTTAAGCATATTGGCAGAGTGACTTCGTCGTTAATTTGCTCCACGTTTTTCATTTGTGAGTGGGCAGCTTGTGATTTTAGAGATTTCCGTACTGTGCGTCCTCATGGCATGCAGTTTACTGGTAGAAAAGACTTCTCTCAGATATACATAGCAATGAGGCTTTTAAAACAGAAGATGAGCGATATGCAAAATTTGAATAGTTTGAAAGGGAAACGTAAAGATTCTTGGGATACTTTTGAAAGCCCAAGTCCGTTGCATGATATTATCGTGTGTTGGATTGATCAACATGAAGTGCATAATAGAGAAGGTTTCAAGCGTCTTCAGTTTCTAGTAAGAGAATTTGTACAAGCTGGAATTTTTCATCCCCAGGTGTATGTGAGACAGCTGATAGTTAGTGGGATCGTGGATGGGCATGGGTCCATGGTTGACCTGGAGAAGAGGAAGAGGCACCACAGAATCTTGAAGCAGTTGCATAGTCCATATATTTTCAATCTTATGGAAGAATCACAAATTATTGAACCATCAGTAGTTACAGAGGTGATGAATGTTTACTCAAACGAACGTCGGTTAGTGCTTCACGGGCTCCTAGATCACACTAAAAGTCCTAGTAGAAAAAGTTCCAATCAGAAAGTAAAGCGTCATCTCAGTTCTGGAGGTGGAAGTGCAGATCAGTGGTCTATTCACTCAACATCAAATTTACAGTCCAAATATGTTGATGCTGATATTGAGATTGAAGAACTAAAGGCTTCAATAACTGTCCTGTTGCAATTTCCAAGTTATATATTGCCAATGGAAACCGGACTTGAAGAGCTGCAAGGGAGTGCTAAGAGGTCTAGTGGGGCTAATAACAGGGTAGATTTAAGTGAAGAAACACCTGGATGTGAAGAATGCAGAAGAGCGAAGAGACAAAGATTAAGTGAAGAACGGAGCTTTGACCTGAAGCTAAATCCAACAGATGAAGAAGAAACATGGTGGGTAAGAAAGGGGGTGAAATCAATAGAATCTTTCAAGGGAGATCCACCTCCTAAGCCAGCCAAGCAGCAGGGGTCAAGGGGTAGGCAAAAAACTGTCAGAAAGACTCAAAGCCTTGCACAATTAGCTGCTGCCAGGATTGAAGGTAGCCAGGGAGCATCGACAAGCCATGTATGTGAAAGTAGGATAGGCTGCCCACATCATAGGACTGGTTTTGAAGATGCTGCTAAATCAATGGATGGGATCAGAACTTCACACTCCGGAGATGTTATTTCAATTGGAAAACTTATAAAGCAGATGCAGAATGGTGAGAAGAGGACAGTAACTGTATGGTTGATATCTGTTGTAAAGCAGCTTGTTGAAGAGGCTGAAAAGACTACTGCCAAGGTTGGCCAATATGGTAGGCCTTTCCCAGCTGTTGATGATCTGAGCTCTGTTCCTTGGAAGCTCGGTGAAGATGAACTGTCGTCAATTTTGTATTTGATGGATGTTTGTAATGAATTGATTCCAGCTATCAAGTTTCTTCTTTGGTTGTTGCCAAAGGTCCCTAGCAGCCCTGGTTTTAGCTTCCACAGTGGTAGGAATGTTCCCAGGAATGCAGAGAACTATGCGTGCGAAGTAGGGGAGGCATTTCTTTTATCATCTATCCGAAGGTGCACCCTCAATCTGCACCTACTTTGATTGTTGCTTGTCTCATTTGCATCCTTCGAGCCAATTGCATGCCCTTCTCTCTTTCTCTCTGTGTGTCTGCCTTAAAACTTTATTCCTTCAATATTCAAGTCATACTAATTTAATCAATATTTTGGACGATAAAATGGATATTGGGTGAAGAGATGACTGATCAACAAAACTCTCGATGTGAAAATGAATCTGATTCTAAATATTTAACCAAATTGTTTACATTCAATTTATTGGACTGCTTTCTTTGTCGAAAGTAGCCAAGTTTTGAATGCACTTGGTTCTTTCATCTTTAATAACACCGGGCTTTGCCTATATATTTTTCAGTTTAGCTGTCACTTTAACTACTAACAAGTAACAAATTAACTTTTAGACGTATTTCTTATTTTATGGTTTTACACGTTGCTAAATGATCTTTAAGGATGTTAAATGACTCGGGAAAGTATTTAAAGATTTTGACTTGAAGTTAAGGGTTTGTTTTGTTTGTAGAGGAAGAGAAGAGAAGGAAGTGGAAAAAATGAAAATTTATGGGAAAATGGATATTAAATTTTTATTCCTGGTTTGAATTGCAAAGGAAGTGGAGGAAAATAATGAGAGATCTTACCTTCTAATTTCTCAACTTCCAATCACTTTGTATACTCTTCTCCCATTTTCTCTGTGAATCAAACATAATGTCTAAGCAGAGGGTGATTCTGGAACTACATTTTCATTTCATTTCTGGCTGAGGGGTAGGGAGGAGCAGTTTATCTAGAATATGCCTACCTTTGCCAGAAGAGAAAGTGCACGCTTTTGACTACTTGACTTGGTTGGATGGTGTGTGGCTCCTGGAGTATGTTTCATGTGTTCTAAGGATATATTCAGCTAGTTCAGTAGCATTTTTTTGAAAACATATGCTGTAATTTATCAAATTTTGTTCACATCTCTAAGGGACAGTACTGAGTCATATACCATCATTGCAGTTCTTTTTTCTGGGTCAAGTCTGTAATGATGAACAATGCTTTTACAGTCTACAAGATTTTCAAGACGTCAACTAATAACTGATCGGATATGCCTGCTCTTTTCATTTTAAGGACAATTGATGAGTCAGTCCGGTCATACATCATGTTACTCATCTATTTATTGCTTTGGTCAGGTATGAAAATGTAATTGTTGCAGCTGATCTTATTCCTGAAACCTTGTCTGCCTCAATGCATCGGACAGCCACTGTCATGGCATCTAATGGCAGAGTTTCCGGTTCACCAGCCTTAGTTTATGCTCGTTACCTCTTAAAGAAGTATAGCAATGTGGCTAGTGTTATTGAATGGGAAAAGACTTTCAAGTCTACTTGTGATAAGAGACTCAGTTCTGAACTTGAATCTGGTAGATCCGTAGAAGGGGATTATGGCTTTCCCCTTGGAGCCCCAGCTGGAGTGGAAGATCTTGATGATTACTTCCGTCAAAAGATAAATGGAGTTAGAGTATCTAGAGTTGGTTTGAGCATGAAAGATATAGTGCAAAGACACGTGGATGAAGCTTTCAATTATTTTTATAACAAAGACAAAAAGCTTTTTGGACCTGGTATTAATAAAAATCCTAGCATGGAAAAGCGAGATGATGGCTATCAGATAGCTCAAAAAATAGTAATTGGATTGATGGACTGCATGAGACAAACTGGCGGTGCTGCTCAGGAAGGTGACCCTTCTTTGGTATCTTCTGCTATTGCTGCAATTATTAATAATCTTGGACTTGTTATAGCAAAAATTCCTGATTCCACCACAGTCAATCACTTAAATAGCCCATCCCCTTCTGCCTTATTGCAATTTGCTCGACGCATTTTACGCATTCATATCACTTGCCTATGCATATTAAAGGAAGCACTTGGAGAGCGTCACAGTCGTGTCTTTGACGTCGCTCTTGCAACGGAAGCTTCTTCTGCTCTCATGCAAGCTTCTGCCCCAGGAAAGGCTCCGCGTAGTCAGTTTCGTCTGTCTCCTGATTCTTATGATTCCAATGCGAATTCACCGAATGATTTTCTAAACCATTCCACTAAACCAGTTATTGGAAGGGCTGCAAAAATAACAGCAGCTGTTGCTGCACTTGTGATTGGGGCAATTCTTCAGGGAGTTGCTAGCCTGGAGAGAATGGTTGCTCTCTTTAGATTGAAGGAGGGGCTTGATCTAATTCAGTTTGCAAGGAGTGTGAAATCTGCTGCAAATGGAAATGCACGTTCTATGGGGTTTTTAAAGGTGGATAACTTAATTGAGGTTTCTGTGACCTGGTTTAGGGTGCTTGTGGGGAATTGCAGGACGATTTCTGATGGATTCATTGTGGATCTCCTAGGTGAAGCTTCAATCGTAGCTCTATCTAGAATGCAGCGGTCACTATCTTTGAGTTTGGTCTTTCCACCTGCTTATTCCATATTTGCATTTGTGATATGGAGGCCATTCATTCTTAACGCTAGCAGTGGACAACGTGAAGATATCCATCAATTGTATCCGTCCATGGCATTAGGCATTGGTGATGCCATAAAGCACCTGCCTTTTCGTGAAATATGTCTTAGAGACACTCATGGCTTTTATGATCTTGTAGCAGCAGATACTCTTGATTATGAATTTGCATCTATAGTAGAATCTACCACTTTAGACACCAATTTGAAATCCTCGGCATTTGTCCCTCTTCGTGCTAGACTATTTCTAGATGCCCTTATTGATTGTAGAATGCCACAGCCAATGTTCAAGCAGGACGATGGGAATTGGACGTTCGGTCTAGGGGAGTCAAAAAGCCAACGTGCAGACAATGTGAAAAAGCTTCTGGATAAGCTTGTACATGTTCTAGATACTTTGCAACCTGCTAGATTTCATTGGCAGTGGGTTGAGCTCAGGCTTATCCTAAATGAACAGGCTATCATTGAACAGATGGAGAACCCTGATATCTCCTTAATTGAGGCTATAAGATCTCTCTCGCCAAATCCTGATAACATTTCTGAGAATGAAAGCAACTTCATTGAGATTATTCTCACCAGGTTATTAGTCAGGCCTGATGCTGCTCCTTTGTTCTCTGAGGCTGTACATCTCTTGGGGAGGTCTCTTGAGGATTCAATGCTGTTACAAGCAAAATGGTTGCTTAGAGGCCAGGACGTACTTTATGGCAGGAAATCTATTCGGCAGAAGATTATAAATATTGCTGAGCCCAAAAAGCTGTGTCTGAAGGCCCAGCACTGGAAGCCGTGGGGTTGGTGTCCTCCCAGTATCAATCCAGTTACAGACAAGGGTGATAAATTGAAATGTGAAGCAGCTACCCTGGAAGAAGGTGAGGTAGTTGATGAAGGGACTGATTTTGACCATTCTCGGAAAGGATCTGGTCAAGTTGTGGACGTTGAGGGCTTCATTGTCAGTCAGCAACACGTGACTGAGAAAGCTCTGATTGAACTAGTTCTTCCGTGTGTGGATCGAGGTTCTGATGAATCGCGAAGTAATTTTGCAAGTGAAATGATCAAACAGTTAATTAATATTGGGCAGCAAATAAATGCAGTTACTCGTGGAGCTGGTAAGCCAGCTGAAGCACCTGCTTCTGGGGTTGGAAGTCCTGCCAATAAAAGTAACAGCCGGAAGGGTGGGAAAGGTGGCAGTCCTGGATTACCCAAACAATCAACTGTTTCAACTGATACCGTGCCACCTTCTCCTGCAGCATTGCGAGCCTCCATCACTTTGCGATTGCAGTTCCTACTGAGATTACTCCCTATTATTTGGGCAGACAGGTATTTTACTTTCCACTTTACATTGTCCGCTTATATGTTTTTCCCTTTTGGAGAATGTTGATGTTAATGACTTGAAGTGATCTCATTTTTCTCTAAATCCTTACTGGTCAATACTCGGTTCCGGTTGTGTAGCATGCCTGATATATAACATTTTCCGCAAGTGCATTTTCATTATTTGTTAGTTATTGTTGATTTTTCATTGTAGGGTTTGAGAGAAATAACAATTATGTTGCCTATAATTGTACTGATGGGAATATTAGTGTAGATATTATTTAATTTGGTTTCCAATTTTGATGCTTATATTTCCTATAATTGTTCGATTGCATCCTACGCCAGATACTTCTAATTATATTTTTCAATCCTCCAATTCATACTTTCCAGGGAGACTTCAGGCCGTAATATGAGATGTACACTTGCTTCTGTGATTTTTCGCCTCCTTGGAAGCACTGTTGTGCATGAAGATGCCGATCGCATTTTTAATTCTACATTGTCTCCATTGAAGAGAGAGGTAGAGTCTCTCGTGGGGACTTCTGCTGCTTCTGATCTTCCTTCAATTGAAAGTCTTTTTGATAGTCTATTATTGGTTTTCCATGCACTGCTGAGCAATTCTCAGCCAAGCTGGCTGAAGCTGAAATACGATTCCAAATCCATGGAATATGCTGTTTTTGATCGTGAAGTGGCAGAAAGCTTTCAGGTCTGTTATTCGCCATCCCTTCAAATTGTTTTATTGGGGAGTGGGTTGGCTAGTAATGCGGTCGAATTCTATTGTTGTCTTTCCCACTCAAATGTCTTTTGAATTTTCTTCTACACTGCGTTACAATTGATTTATACATATTCATAAATGAAGAAGTTAAGCAGCAGCATGTCTGATTCATATGTATTGGTGCAGAATGATTTGAACCGTATGGAATTGCCTGAGACAATTCGGTGGCGCATCCAAACTGCTATGCCAATTCTTTTTCCCTCTCCCCGGTTGATGATTTCTTGCCAGCCTCCATCAGTATCACCTGCTTCCCTTGCTTTTCTTCAGCCCAGCAATCCAACAACTGCATTAAACCCTCTCAATTCGAATCTCCTTCCGAGGAATCTACCTTTACCATCACGCACAGGCACAAATGTGAAAACCAAGGCTCTCCAATTGCAGCATGACTTTGATATGGAGATTGACCCATGGACCCTTTTGGAGGATGGAGCCGGGTCAGGTCAGCCTTCAGCTAACTCTGCTCTGGTTGGCAGCACTGATCATGCTAATCTGAAGGCATCAAGCTGGCTTAAGGGAGCCGTAAGAGTAAGGAGGACAGACCTTGCGTACATTGGGGCAGTAGATGAGGAAAATTGATTTAAACCGAACTTCATTTTTGAATTATTGTTGAGAAAGAGTTGGATCCCTGCAGAAATGTTCGGCTGTGGAAATACCTTGCGAGGGCTGACCATGTGGCGGCAAAGGATACTGCTGCAAGGTTCATACTTTGGGGGCATGTGTTGTTGATGTATGGTGAATACAGTGTTTTCTTGTTGGCCTGTGCTTGTGGAATCCCCGAGCCTGCTCTTTCCTAACCGTTGATCAATCCGTGTTTCTGGATCGTGCAATTGGTGGGCGCAGTTCAGAGGTTGTATATATAGAGATGAGCGTTTCCCTTCAATTGAGTTGAGTAGAATGTACAAGAATGATTTGTAGCTTTTGTTTTTATTTTTTTTCATGCTCAGCAATGTTTTATTATACCCTTAGAAACTGGAGTATTAAGTTATATCTCAGGTGTGAACTCTAGCCTTTTAGACGCACTTTATGCTTTCTCAAAATCAATTTCAAAACCTCAATCGGGATTTTGGGCATCAAATGCTTTGATTTCAGTAAACTAATTATGATCATGTTCAAAAAAATTCAGAGAATTTTCACCCCTGAACACGGGCACTTATGTAATGGTGAAGTGATTAAGGTCCTGTTCGGTAGGGATTAAAATCGGATTAAAATTGAAAATATGACCGTTATTGGGTTTCAGGGTTTCACTCGTCTAATAAAAATCAATAATAACGGTTAGTTTTTCAATTTTAATCCGATTTTAATTCCTACCGAACATGCCCTAAATATTGACATTTCAAAGTTCAGGAACCATTTACGAACATAACTAAAAGTTCTGGAACAAAAGGTTAACTTGGAAGTTAAAAGAGGGTGAGAAACAAGACATTGAGAATTGCACTCATTTACAAGACAACTAGATTTTGGAGTGCCTTGTTTTTCGACTAATAAAAAGACAAGGGTTGCTGCTCACGGTACAGTACATATTATGCATGTATTACAAAACTTCCTAACGAAAAACCCCTTCAAAAAACTCAAAACTCTAAAAACCAGTCTCACGGTCCACAGGCTTGATATTTTACAAGACAATATCCATACATCACAGGCACATGCAATACATTAGGGCACTACAGGTTCTCTCACTAACAGTGAAATCCTCTTTATTTTCCCATTGTTTCTTGGATACAACTAGATAATCTATTCAAAATCATCAATCCAGTCGCCATAGATTTTGCTAATTTTGTCTGGACCCTTCCACTTCTGATGAATTCTTGGCCCAGTTTTCTGTATCACATTGGACAACCTTTGTGATGGAACAACGATATGGTAACTGTCAGGATGAGGCACCGAAGTGAGGGATGGCAAGACAGTATCGGCTGAAGTTTTGGAAGGTATAACCCCTTGCTTGGGATCAGGAGCAGAAGAATCTCTGGCTTCTGTTTCCACCGGTCCTCCGCCATAAGAATGTAGTTCTGTTTCAGAAATATATTGAACTCACAATCAACCAACAAACTAAATGCCATAATGATAATTACCACAAGGGAAAAAAATTTATGAACAATTTAAACAATGATTATGTCATTTGAAGTTACTGAAATTCTTCTCAAAACCCATATTCTTCTTGCCTCCCCTCTTTCATTGAAAATGTTCAAGTATGCACCCATCCACATGTCGAATAACTAGGACCAGTGAGTGTGAAGGTAATCTCAATCTTTTTTGTTATCCAAGATGTATATTGCTTAAACCTCAGGCATATTTTCATGATTTTTATTAAAACAATCAGTACTGAACTTCAACCCGGGCTGACTAAGATATTTAATGCACGTTTCTCGTATAATCAATAGGTATATTCATAGGCGGACCTATGCATGGGATAGGGTGGGCTGTAGGCCAGGGTAAAATGTATTGGGCCAATATCACTTAAATCAAGTTTACAATATAAAAGTTATTTTTCGGAAACTAAAATCAAAAGGTAAATCATTGTATTAAATAATTAGTTGAGTGATATTGTTGACCCGTAAATTTTAGCGCACCCTAAAATTCGATTAGGTCCGCCCTGGGTATATTGCATATTAACTATCATTTCGCTAAGCAATTTTCTGCATCTATTTATCTAATGCATCTAAAGGAAAAGACTCATAAGCAGGTAAAGGATCTTAGGCTGTATATTTCACCGCCAGTTGAACTTCTAACTCCCCATACTATTCGCGGCACTCATTAGTTAATTCTCTTTTTCCTGTTTCTCGTCTGAATAACCTATACAGTTTATATAGAGAGAGGGAACAGGAAGATGGACAGGCAAAAGAACCTAGCATTTGAAATTTCTTTATGTTTTGCCTTTCCGTAATCTCTGTTTACAGAAAATGAAAATTACGCCAATGTTAGAGCAGCAGACTAGTTGAGAGACGATGATGTGCAAGAGACAAGATTTTCAAGGTCCACTTGGCTAATTTACTTTTAACGAAATATCAGACTAACCATATATTATCTTTTTAACATTGTTGAGGTACAAAAAAATTATTAACTTAAAAGTTTGACTAATTCAATGTGCAACATCCAAATGTAATAGATACTCATCCATTCACAAGTTAAATTTGATGGCACATTATTCAAGAGTGTATTTTAATTATTTGTTTTGAGCCACATTAAAATTTTCATTTTCATTCTTCTACTCATTTTCAACCACACATTTCTCAATAAAATAATATTTTCCATCACATCAATAAATTTTCCTTCTTTTTGAACCGCACATTCTCCATCAATCTACTATTCCAAATTATTTGTTTGAGCCACATTAAAATTTTCATTTTCATTCTTATTCTTCTACTCATTTTCAATCACGCATTTTTCAATAAAATAATATTTTCCATCACATTAATAACTTTTCCTTCTTTTTGAACCACACATTGACCATCAATCTACTATTCCAAAATACATTCTTTCAAAATAATGTGGCTCAAACACACCCTATATCTGCAAACACTGAATTAAATATAGAGCACATTTTGGTTACATTGTCATTTTGGAATAAAAATTATGAATTTAGGACACATGGCATTGCCTCAGCATCAAACATGGGCAGGATGTCTAAGAATAATTGCAGTGGAGAAAGATGAGTATAAAATATGAAAAAAAGAACCAATAATAGTTATCTAGATTCTAGAATATGAACGTCGAAACAGAATTCGGTGGTTGATTATTTCTGTTCACAATATTTTGTATTGTATTTGAGTGTTTTTGAGTATTTCAATGGCATCAATTGAAATGCAAGGCAATATCCTTTAAAAAGAGTAAAAAGATCGAGGTCACTCAACTTTCAACGAAGTTCATTTTAGTCACTTTTTTTTTTCTTTTTCTTTTTTCATATTGATGACTCAATTCCTTTTTGACATCACCAAAATGGGCTTCAGTTAATTAAATTTACAGATTGTCCTACAAGTCAGCTTGTCACATCATATATTTCTCTGCCATGTTTGGACAATCCGTTAATTTTAGAATCAGAAGCTAACTAGGTAATATAACTGAAGCAGAGAGTAAAGTTGATGACCAAAGAAATGTTGAGTGACCAACTTATAACCCCATTTAAAATCTTGGTTAAAATAAACAAAAAGAAAGTATAATAGAGTAAGCAAGGAGGGTGATTTTGGGTTTCCATAAGAAAGCCGAAAGTATAGACATCTTATATGGTTTTTGGTCTCGAGCAGTAAAATTTAAAAAGGTATTGGCTTGATTAGTCTGCTAGCTAGGGCATGTGCAGCGAGAAGAGGAGAAAAGGGGCAAGAAGATCGGAAACAATGTATCATATAACTTCAAGCATGTTAGGAGACAATTATTCACAGAGATGTAGCATTCACTAGAACACATTTCCTCTCCCAAGTAATTGATGGACTAATGGAATTTAAAATCCGGGAAAGGTTAATAAACTACACACACCAGTCAAGAAAAATCATCATATATACTATGAAATGAAAATTATACGTAGTTGAGTTATTCAGCAGAAATAGAAATTATACCTTCCGCTCCATGAGCAAAATGACACTTGCTGCCGAATGGACAATATCCCGTTAGCTCCCACTTGTTACAAATCCTTGTTTTCCAATTTGAGGGCTTCAAGTTTGATGCACTGCTATTGTTCCCATATCCACCACCGCCACCAGAGCCTGGGCCCAAACTTATTGCAACACTTTCTCGGGCTTTTGATTGCTCATCGTGAAGGAAAGTGCAATTCTCACCATATGGGCAGCCTTCCTCAGTATAGAACTTCTTGCAGTGCCGCCCTTTATAAGACCTTTGAGTATCTTCTGTAACACCTAAAATTGGTATCTGAAATTCCTCCCTCGGCTCTGCTGATGCTGCTCGATCCTCCTCATGTGCAGCAACAATCTCTTGCCAATTAGGGGGAGGTTTTCTGAGTTCTTCATTACTATGCGCAAAATTACAGTTGGTGATATACGGACAAGTTCCCATTCGGAATTTGCAACAGAGCTTAGTTTTGTAGAACATTTTCCCAATCACTTTCGACCCCGAGTTAGCATTTCTTGATCTTTTGTTCGGTAGTTCGCTTCCAGATTGCAATTGGGATTGCCTACCGTCATAACTCGAATTAAAACTGGTATCAACAGAAGATTCTCTATTCCACATCCCATAATCATCCTCGGTTGCCCAAACTGCCTCGTCGACCGGCCCAGATCCCCAATTCTCATTGGCACCATTTCCGGAGTTCCCCGAGAGGACTTGTACTATCTCTTGACCGTAATCCATTACCAACTAAGAATCTACAAGCCCAGATTTATTACCAAATCAAGAGAAATTCAAAAGGAAAAAGATGAACATAAAACCCTAGCGGTTTAAAGAAAAAGAGGATTCTAGCTAATAAAAGGTAACCCCACACAACCTAGCATTCAGTACCCTATCAAAAGCATTTTGGGTTTAAAAATAAGCAAATTTGTAACATCACTGACCAAATTAAAACATTTACCTTTTGCAATAAATGTAATGCCAATAAATTCAGATAATTTCACGTTCCTAGCTTTTCTTAACAAGTAATACTACAAAAACCCTTAAAAATCCAATCTTTTTGAAGAATTAAGTTAATAAAAAGATGGGTAAAGCAAGAAATCAAGAAAAAATAGCTGCGAAATAAATACTCACCAAAATCTGATGTGGGTTTCAGATCTCAAACTACGGAACTATATCAAGAAACTACAATTTATATATAACTAGAATTCATCTAAAAGAAGCGCATTTGTTTTGAAGGAACACAGTACTGCTGATTATTAGACACCTGATTATTAGACACGGGAAAAAAAGAGTGAAAAAACATATATTTGTTGTTATTCTCTGTTGACACAGTAATTACTATAAACGCTATGCCCATACATGGCTAATTTTAGAGGTGTTCACTCGGATCGGTCTGAGATTGCCCACCTAGCGTGATGAGATGTAGGGATTGAACCGAATCGAAACGAACGGTTCTTCATAAGTTAAATAATCGAACGGGACCCGAATCGAAAACCGATGAGTTTGGGTCTCGATTCGGGTCTCGGGTCCAGACCAAGAATCGAAGAATAAAAAAAGAACCGAAACTAAATAATTTTTTTAATTAAATAATTTTATTTTTTTAAATAAATTAACAAATTAATTAAATAAACCATATTGTTTCATAATTTTAATTTTAATGTCCATTAGCCCAAATGAATTATTGATATGAATCACCGATATTTTAATATTAATATCTACTTTTTAGTATTTGTATGCATTGAATTAATATTATTCGACAGCTAGCTATTTATATATTTTTGAATTGGACAATGTTATTTGTAAAAGTTACGAATGAAATCTCATTAGTTATATTTATGTAGTATTGCTGTAAATGTTAAAAAATTTAATTATAGTACGGAACGAAACTCGAACAGACCCGAACTCGAACGGTTCCATTTATTAAATACCCGAAAATGGCCCACCTAGCGTGATGAGATGNTTTTCTTTATGCAGACAAGCTGCTTGAAGCAAATTAATTGATATGGATCACCGATATTTTAATATTAATATCTACTTTTTGATATTTGTATGCATTGAATTAATGTTATTCGACAGCTAGTTATTTATATATTTTTGAATTGGACAATGTTATTTGTAAAAGTTACGAATGAAATCTCATTAGTTATATTTATGTAGTATTGCTGTAAATGTTAAAAAATTTAATTATAGTACGGAACGAAACTCGAACAGACCCGAACTCGAACGGTTCCATTTATTAAATACCCGAAAATGGCCCACCTAGCGTGATGAGATGTAGGGGCCCAAACTGAATCGAACCGAACGGTTCTTCATGAGTTAAATATCTGAATGAGTACCCGAATTGAGAACCGATGTGTTTGGGTCGGGTGTAGACCAAGAACTGAAGAATCGAAACTAAACAATTTTTTATTAAATTATTTTATTTTTCTAAATAAATTAACAAATTAATTAAATAAACCATATCATTTCATAATTTTAATTT
>CAIGRH010162844.1:0-28421 GCA_903798295.1 Fraxinus nigra | reverse complement strand
GAGAGAGAGAGAGACCTCAGAGAATGTTAAAGATGCAGTTCTTTCGCTCTTTTTACTGGCTGGAAATATAGCTTCTATCAAGGTTCTTGTATTCATGGCCAATGGCACTATCACGAAGGAGATGGAGAAACAAGGCACCCTAATAGCATATGATAACTGTAGGATGCTAGTTGTGAGAGGTCCTCCAAGGAAGGTCAGTATAACAATACCCAACACTATTCTAAATACACATTTTACACAAGCCCACACGAAAGAGTCTTGATAAACGACTTTTTCCCATAAAATCTGCAAGTTAATGGAGGAAAAATGGAAAAAGGTTANAGAGAGACCTCAGAGAATGTTAAAGATGCAGTTCTTTCGCTCTTTTTACTGGCTGGAAATATAGCTTCTATCAAGGTTCTTGTATTCATGGCCAATGGCACTATCACGAAGGAGATGGAGAAACAAGGCACCCTAATAGCATATGATAACTGTAGGATGCTAGTTGTGAGAGGTCCTCCAAGGAAGGTCAGTATAACAATACCCAACACTATTCTAAATACACATTTTACACAAGCCCACACGAAAGAGTCTTGATAAACGACTTTTTCCCATAAAATCTGCAAGTTAATGGAGGAAAAATGGAAAAAGGTTAATTTTATTTGCAATGAAATCAGTAATTAGTACTAAGCATAACAGAAAACTTTTGTGAAATGTTGAATTTCAATCTCACCCTGTCGAATTCATCAATACTACTTGTCTCAGTAGCATGAATAGCTTTATCAACCCATTTCTCTACTCCATCAACAAACTCTGATTCATCAATCTTATGGTTATCATCTTTATCAAAATCTTTAAACAACTCCTTTATAATGTGCTTATAATTCAGTGCAAATCCTTCAAATTTGATTGTACAAATTAGTTGCTCCAGCTCAGTTTTTGATATCTCGTTGCTATTGTCACTGTCGATTTTTCTGAAGAGACTGGAACAACAAAAAGCAAATTGTGAGAAAATTTTGTGGACACAAAGAAACTACCTAAAATAAATTGAATAGATAAGGTGAACTATGGTAAATTTACTTCTTAATGCTCTCAATGTTTGGTTCTCCATCTTCAGTGATCAGCGATTCTGCTTTAAGTAGTAGACTTTCAGCATGCTTTAGAATTCTCGACATAATCAGATCAATCTCCTGGGGTTTATTTTCATTTATCTTATTAAACCGTTCAAAGTCCTGCAGATCAATCCAAATAAGAATTATATATGATGCATAATAATTACACTTGACAGCAGCTCGATGTGAAAGTACCAGTTGTCAAATTTTGCCAATGCTGGTGAATTATGTTATATGATGGATAGAATACAAATAGGAGTTGGTTATATTTGTTTCATCCTATAAAAGAAAATAGATTTGCAGAAACGATACGAGTCTGAACACTTATAGAAGCAAATAAAAATTTCGCTAGAATCACTTGCATTAGCATCAATAGTTTCGAAAAAAGCATGATTTAGAAGCTTGCCTCATCGAAAAAAATTGTTGAAGAGGAAGACGAGTTTGTTTCATCTATCCATTTTTTGCAACCCTTGATGAATTCATGAATGTTGATTTTCTCGTCCTTGTTAAAATCAAATGATTTCATTACTTCAGAAACAGCTAAATGTTTGTTAACATTCAACTTCCCTGTCTTCACAACATCAGACACCAACTTTTCTAATTCTCGCCTGGTTATAGATTGGTCATTATCTCTGTCTGTTTCAGCGAATAATCTGCAAAAAAAAAGGTATAGATGAGAGCCTTCATTGGACGTGATTAGCAAACCTACATATTAATTTTCATAAAATTACTTTTTGATGACAGGAATGTTAAGTTTCCCGTCTTCATGAACGAGTTTTCCAAGCCGTTCCATATGCTCCAAAAACCCTGTTCGCAAAATTTCATACTTCGAGTACTCTAAACTTCTTTGCTGTATCCAAGGATTTAAATTCTAAAAAAGAAAAGAAAAATAACTATATTATACATTAAATTGTGTCAGACAAGGCAAGTATTGAAATGTATAAAGCTAGTGATAAAGGGTTTCATCTGAATTATGCTACCTGATAGATGAAATATGAAACTAAAGATGCAGCAGACACTATGAGAGCAATCAAAATCACTATCCGGGATGTGTTGAAGATATCTGCTAGCTGCACAATAACGTAAGGAATCAAAGACAGAAGCATAATCCCCGCTGTATGACGAGTTTTTCCATCAATCGTAATACCAGTATCTGTAGGTAAAAAATAATTGTCAGCTCTTACATATTCAATTTGCGAAGATCAACTTATTCTAGTGTAAGAGTCAAACCCTTCAATTCAATGAGTTCTTTTTTTACTCGAAAGCAGCATGAAACAGGGGATTCTGAATTCTGAGGCGTTGAATCGTGTCGCAATTTTCTCCCGCCAACAATCAGACATATACCCCACTGCAAAGTGAGAGTAAAGACGGTGGTTCCAGCATAAATACCCACTCCAAGCGAGACTTGAGACTGAGCATTCTCTTTGCTACCGAAAACTCCAGATACTGCGAAAAATGATTGTTTCCTCCAGCATTTAGTAGAGTTTCTTAAAGTTTTTGAATTTTCTTTAAAAAAAAAAAATGGAAACTTCCGCATGAGTTTATCAAAGATTTTTCGATTTCAAAAAGATAAGTCTTTGGACGTTTCAACATCGTCGAGTGCAAGAGCAAATTTAACAATTGTTTGAAAACAAATAATGAAAATTGTTGAGTTTCATAAAGAGAAAGACAAGAAATCAAGGCCAAACAAACAATCAACTTTTACTTACATATCACCATAAGCATAGCTGGTAACCCCGTAAGGATTCGGAAAATAATACCAACAATTTTGCTATTGCTAAATATATTAAAGAGCACCTTGCTCCCCTCGCCCAGAAGTTTTTCTCCAAATATCAGAAGACCCTGATAGATAAATATTTGAAAAATGTAACCTCCAGCATTTTCTGCGCATGGTAAGAAGCCATATGTGTGCTGGCAAGTGCTTTCAGATAGGAGATAACCATTTGTAGTAAATGCTGGAGATTCAGAGTCAACACGATCAATTCCATCAGAGATTAAATCAGTAGAGGCATTGCCCCTAAGAATTCGACCATGAACTGAGCTGATAAAAGAGACAAGCACCATAAAGGTTAAAATAACAATCTTTGGAGTCAAATTTCGTATATTGTATGGTAGAATGTGAACGCAATTAGCCATATTTTTTGGAAGATCAATTATGCAGTAATGTTTGTGCGGTGAAGGAAAGTGGAAGCCAGAAACGAACTTTTATATTGAAGATTATTGAAGTGTTATGATCGACAGTGGAATCTAGTATATTTTTAAAAATGGAAAATGTAATGATGGTCCTCCGATTATTGGTGTTAATGAGTTGAATTTTCCAAGAACTGTATTAGCTATTAGCATTGTTAGGTCATAAAAATGATTTCGTCCGTTTGACCCAGATGACATGAAATTTTTTCCATTGAATTGACGTTTAAATAGTTATTTTCAACTAAAAAAAATTGAAAAAACCATCAAATTTCCCCCACCTGAAGCCCACTGTTGCTGCCGAAGGAAAACAAATACTGACTCAATGACTGACACAAACTGAATGTCTGGATTGAATTCTGATTTTCCTTTATCAAAAACTATTTCTTAAAATAGTAAAACTCAAATACCCAATGTAAAACATATGTGAAATAGCACCTAGATGGGGTAAATAGGTGATTATGCGTAATTAAAATTACTTAACAATTAAATAGCAACAAGTCACTAATTAATTACTTTCTAGATGGTTAATCATACAATTCAATTATTCTTATGCTGAAATACCGCAGTTATGCAAGCAATAAATAAACACAAGAATTGATCACGGAAAAACCCAATTGGGTGAAAATTTCGGGCACTTTGTCAGTTAACAATCCACTATAAATGATTTTTAACTTACAGTCTACCAGACTAGACGACGACACGTACTATCTGACATTTTGACTGCAATTCTAACAGCTCTCCTGAATTCTGTGCTCCTGTACCAACTCCTAATTGCAATTTCCAAAGCTCTCCTAGATTGCATTTTCCTATAGCAACTCTCAACTTTATGAAATCATCTATCTCATGTGGATTCATGAAGAACGCCGCATTCTTCAACGATAGGAACTCTAGTCAACTTCCTTTGATCTTTAGAAATTTTGACAGATATGAAGGAAGCAGCAGTTTGGTAATTAGATTGTGAAACTGATGTTTTTCTCATTGCCAAGAACTATTCACTATGAATAATGAAGGTTGAAATCTCAAAAGATGAAAATAATATGAAAAGCTAGTTTGCTCAATGATCAACCTTAGAAAAATCGTTATATTGCGTTTGGATATTTATATGTAGGTTAGGGAATGAATGGATCGGACAAAAAGCCTTTAAAAAACGAATTAAAAATTTCCACGATAACACTGTCGCTCAAGCGAAGGGTGAGTGACAATCGAACGACAGGTTGTCGTTCTAGCGAAGGTAAGCCGACAGGCAAGCGATGAAGTTTTTGTTTCTGACGCTCAAGCCAAGCCTTGACGACAATTTAGCGAAATTCTGCGCCGTTTTTCCTTCTTTCCCATTCTCGAACCCTAAACCTAAAATGTCACAACGTTTACTAATTGCATACCGCTCCTTGACTTTTTACAACATATCAACTTTAGTCCTTTTTGTTCACAGATTTGTCAATTACATTAAATACCTAACAAAGCTCATAATAATTTTTCAAATCTTAAGTGCAGACTCTTCTTAATTAAACGACTAAAATGACCCATGTAGCGAGTTTTAGGCCGGTTAACCCAAGCCAGTTGACCCTAGACACAAGGTTATTACAAACCCCTCAGACTTAATTGCCCGAGTCAAATAGGTTTCGAAAAAGAACATAATATATTGAGCCCTTTTTTATTTTTGTTTATTATCGAGGATAAACTTGAGCTTAGGTACAATAAGTAAGGTCAATTCATATTGAAAGTAACCTTACTAACACGTGACTGTGTTCCCAAATCTCACACACGCGGTAGAATATCAATGATATCATAGTGTATACAGTGCAGAAGATATATGAAAAGACCTCTACTAAGTACTACATAAATAACCTAAGTCAGCAATAGAAACTATATTATAGCTTATCAATTAAAATCATGCTTGTTCACAACCATCAGGATCAATTACATTGTATATTAAGTTGTAAAAACAATGTGCTGCAACAAAGAAAAAAAAATTGTTTGTTAAATTTTTTTTTTTCAATTCCAAAAATTTTGTTTGTTGTGTGTGTTTTTTTATTATTATTTTAGAATAAATCCCGAGATTGGATGAGAACGGAAGAAAATAGGTAATCAAGAAGTTAAGTTTAAAAGTCGAAGGACATCAATTGCAAAATTTAAAGTTTAAAGAGGAAACAAAGATACAATCACAAGGAAAGTTTAATTCCAGTGATTTAGATATCTTACTTGGACTTAAATTATAGTTCTCAGTACTTTTAAAACTCTATTTTAGACCTAATTTAGGTCTATAAATATTTTCATCTTTTTATTATTTATTTTCTCAATTATGATTGGCTAAATATTTTTTTTGTTAAGATGAACGATGTAGATTAGGTTTAATATTTATTTAATTCCAAAAATTTCGTGCAACTTGATTTTATGTTAATTATTTATTGTATGTTTAACTCGTCAATTGCTTGATAATCAATTGATTGATTTATGTATAGCATGGAAATTGAGAGATAATGTATGATTCTAGCTCGTGCAATAAAACATGGGAGTTATAAGAGATCGAGAAATATAGTAAATTCAACATATGAAAGGGGTTAGTTTTACTCGAGAGAGACTACTATGTAGAACTCGATTAATTCGATTGTTAATACATATAAAAAAAAGTAGCTGAATAAATTTGGATTGGTTGAATATTAAATAATCTAAGTGAAATTGGAATTCCTAATCAATTAATCCCAATAATTTTCCACAAATTCGGTTAGTTAGGTTAATTTAGTTAAAACATAAACACTTGATTTGTTAAGTTTTTACCACATCAATTTAGATTGGAGCTGGAATTGAAATAAAAATTGATAGTAAATATTGGTCTCTATAGGAACGATATTTGAATTCAAATATTCATTTTATTATTTGTCACAATTCGTACACTTGACGCCGTTGTCGGTTATTAATTAATTTATTTGGTTTTTATTGTTAGCTCTAGCTTTTATTTAAATTTTAGTTATTTTTTCTTTTTCTTTTTAAGTTGATCTACTTGTTTTTCTTGGTTTCGTTGACAAGGAACTAAATGAAGCAATAACTCAACAATAATATGAGATGAAGATGATTTGCCATTGGGATTATTATGGGTATTACTAAAATATCGAGTACATTACAATCCATATGAGCAAAAACATCCAAGCTGGGAGTAACATTAAAATCTCTATTGATCGAAAGGTCAAAATATTGAAAATCCCACATACTCAACAAAAAAGGAGCATTCTCATGAAAATCTCATTTTGTAACTCCCTGGAAATTTTAGGTGGCACACCTGTCATTCAACTTGAGGAACCAACAATAAAAGAAGAATATATAGAGACTAAGGAACTAATCATACCGAGCCAAAAAGGATTAGTAACATTTAAAGAAGAGGGAATTGGCATACAACCCCTCGACTTTATTGTTTGCTCAAAAATTGAGTTCGCGATTAAAATCTATGAGGAGATTGATGTGTACATTGTTGAGTTTCAATCGAGTGATGAAGGAAAGTCATACTATTTGGAGAAGGGTAAAGTAAAAATCTGGGGGTGGATGTAAATTGGTGTAAAATCAAATTGATCAAGCGAAGCAACCATGTATAAAGTGTCATGAAGCACTTGTGGAAAAGTTGTTTTCGCGACTATAATTCAAGAATTTAATGGAAAGAAACCAATCTTTCTAGTCCTTAACTCTTTAATTTTAGTTATTGCATTGCATATAGATAATATTGTACTTTAGTATTTAGGCACGTTTAATTATTGTTTAGCTAAAAAACTTTTTGTTTTAAATTTATTGTTATTTTTAGGATTGTCATCCTAACACCATAGTAGCAAACTAATTTATGCAACGAAAAAAAAAAAATTTACGGTTGATCGCGGTCAAACTAATTTTATTTTATTTTATTTTATTTTTAATCCTGAACAACAAAAAAATGAAAAATAAAATAAAAATTTATGCATACTTTTTTTTTTTTTTAACTTTTTATTAGGTTTTAATTTCAAATCTTTAAAATTCTCCCATTCCTTTACATATTAGAATTTCAAATTCGCACAATTACCAACTCATTTCATAATCAGTATTTTCAATGTTTTAAAATTAAGAAAATTTTAACAATATTATTACTTATAATCATAAGATTTTTTTCTAGAACTTTTCTATTTTTTTTATTTTTTTTTTAATGTTGAATTGAGATAGATAGGTTAAGTAGTTGATGAATGTGAATTCTGTTTATATTGGGATCTTGATTATAATTTCTTATTGATTGTTGCTAATTGTACTTATAATCTATTTTGTAGAAAAAAATTGGCACAAAGAACAAGGATCAATTGTGAAGGAGGATAAAGAAAATGAAAATATTCTACAAGTTTCAAGGCCAACTCCATCTTCCAACATTTATCTGAAGAGTCTAAAATTCTCCTCTCTTTTACTTAATTTTTATCAATCATGCTATAAGTACAGAAAAATTTGATAGAAAATTTTTACTGACAACACGTGGCGAGGATTCATTGGAGGATGGAAAGAAAAGAAAAAAAATAGAATCTAGTTAAATTTCTATTTTGCTTTATTCGAGGTCGAATATTTATTTTTAATGGAGCCCTAACACGGACAAAATCTTAATTTTTTATGACATAATTTCCATTTTTCATGATGAATAAAGAAAATTGTAGTGTCCTAATGCCACTCCTAAAAAAATGCAAAATGGTTAAATCTTATTTACCCATTGACCGCTGACCTTTAAACTCGGTTCGAGACAGGCTCTCCCATTCCCTCTCTCGTTGTAAGGATATTAACAGATTAACCACCAGTTCACCGCCATATTCGCCGCCTGATCTGGCTTCTCCACCGTCACCTCCTTATAAGAAGTAGTCCTCTTCTTGTATTCATCACCTGCGCAGTGTTTCTCTAACAAATTATACGGAGGTACTGCAATTTCCTACAAAGTGAAACATTGTGCTGTAGAAAAATGGCCCGTCAATTGTTTGTTCTTGCACTCGTTTTCCTCGCCGTCGCAGGAGCGGTGGCGGCCAATTCCTCTCCGAGCAGCTCTCCAAGTTCAGCACCTGCACCTAAATCGTCTTCCCCAAAAGCTGCACCGTCGCCGAAGGAAAGTAAGACCCCAGCTGCCACCCCGAAATCCTCTCCAGTGCCTGCACCTAAATCATCATCTACAACACCAGCACCAAAATCCTCCGCGCCAAAATCCTCGAGCCCCGCTTCCTCTCCTCCTACCAACTCATCCACCCCAGCAGAGTCCCCCGAGGAAGAGCCCTCATCTCCACCCGCCCCCAGCAGCGAAGCCAGTTCTCCTACACCCACCACCACCAACTCCAGTGCTCCTAATGCTTTGGGACCCACTACCAGTGACGGACCCAGTGCTGACGCACCTGCGGCCGACAATAATGGTGCCGCCGCATTGAAAATTTCCTCTGCTGTTGCTGCTGCCGTGGCAACCGGATTCTACTTCTTCTTCTAAGCATTATCAATGCACCGCTTAAAGCTTGTTCGGCCAAGTCAAAAAGCAAAGGGAACAAGGCCAAACATGCAGAATCTTTGTTGATTTCAGAATTTCTTTATTCTTTCATTTGTAATACGTTTTTTTATGTAACCTGCCATAATAGGAAGTCATTGACGTCGGAGGTTACCTCTTTGAAAATTCTTCCATAATTTGTAATTCTTTGGGAAAGTTTTTGTGTGACTTCAAACATATTTTGAGAATCTGTTGTATTCCTTTGTATTTTAGTTATATAATAATGGCTAAGGAAAATTGTCTATTGAAATTTGCATTTCCCTTGATGCTTTCATTTAAATACTTAAGTTCAATGTGAATACTATACGAGGAATATAATCCAGATTAGCTAGTGGAACGAAAAGATGAAGGGATGTAGAATATATACAATTTTTTGCTTATTGTAATATGAAACATTTATTCGTGTTGTTCTAAGAATAAAAATTTCATGTAAAAAATCGATGATGTCAATGAATATGATCACCTACTTTATTTTATATAAAATATGACATTTTTTTATGTAAGTATTATATTATCAATCATAGTTTTAGAAAGTATATTGGGAATCTAATGACTTCCACTAGAGGGATCGGAGAACAAAGCAACGAACCAAAACAGAAAATTGAAGATCACCAATGAAAGCCACGAACCAAACACCGAACCAGGAAATTGATGTGTGAAACAAACACAAATGACTTGAATATGATATCGTTGTCTTCAAACTATATTTGTCCCCTCTCGGATTGAAAATGATGCTTGAAGAATTTTGGCAAATGACTTTCAGGATTTAAACAAGCCTTGTAAAAGGATTTAACACTCAAGTATTAAGTGAAATCCTCCAAAACTTGAAGAACACAATGAAAATTTTGAATATGAAGAATAAAATGGGTAATTTCTATGCTTTGTGGAATATATATACTATGTGGCTCCAAATTTTATTTCCATTCTACATCATTCCACATCCGTATTTTATTAATTTTGAACAATATTTCTACAATCTCCCACTTGTTCAAAATTTAATAATATACCATATTCAAAATATACAATACTCATGCGTAACGATTAGACATCTTTTGATTTGAATCTATATATAGTTTAATTCAAACAAAGTAAAGTTGAAATTAAAGGTAGCATAAAAGTTTTGAACCAATGATTTTATATGACATTACCGGTAAGAACATACACACAAGTATCACGTGTTCTCAAGTCCCTCAATCTCGCTTAGCGCTAATATGATCTTGAGCTCATCATTTTCAATAAACTTTTAAAATAAAAACTCTAACTCTCTATTGAGACGGCACCACCTCGAAATTTATTTAAGTGAAATTCTTCCAGTACCTTCGTCACTTTTTTAGAAATACTTGTACTTAGTACTGAATTTCATTAAGAACTTAAAAGTTCAACCCTCACTTCAGTAACAACTAGAATTTTTTAATTATAATAGGGTTATTGCGGATTACATAATACTGAAACTATTCACATATCGAATGACTTGTAGTTACCCTTTGAATCCGTGTATTACTTGTTGAGTAATGATAGGTAAAGTTGCTATCATTGATGTCATTAAATCTCTGTTTAGAGGTTTAGTTAATGAATTTGCTAAGTTCTCTATTGACTTAACATAATTTAAGGAAATTATATAACTCTTGATTAATTTCCTTATGTAGTAATGCCTTAAACTCATATATCTAGACTTTTCATTATATACCTCATTGTATGTTTTTGCTATTGTGGCTTGACTATCACACATGATAGATATCGAAGATGTAATCTTCGGCCACAAAAGTTTCACACAAAGTAGATCCTTAAGCCACTCAACTTCTTTTCCTGTTTCTGATAATGCTACGACTCCAGATTCCATAGTTGAGTATGTTATACATGTTTTTTTTTTATTTCCAAGAAACAATACCACCTCCAAGAGTAAATACCGAACCAGAATCTGATTTACTTTCACCCGTGCTAGATATTAAACTAGCATATGTAAATCCTTCCAATACAGCAAGGAATTTAATATATTGTAGACCTAAGTTCTTGGTTTTCTTTAAATATTCAAGAACCCTTCCAAATGCCTTCCAATGATCATTGCTCGGATTACTAGTAAACCTACTAAGTTTACTAATTGTAAATGCTATATCCGATCTTGTGCATTGAACATCATACATAACACTCCTAATAGCACTTGCATACTATAGTTGAGCAATTTCTCTTCTATCATTCTTTATTAGTTTTGAACTTGGATCAAGATGGGTATTACAGTCTTTTATGTTCAAATGTTTGAAGTTATCTATCACACTCTCGATATAGTGTGATCGACTTAAATGATAACCCCCACTAATTTTAGTAACTTTGATTCCCAAAATGATATCCACTTTTTCAAGATCATACATCTTTGTGGAAGATAGAAACATCTTCGTTTCTTTTATTCCATCCATGTGATTACTCATAATCAACATGCCATCAATATATAAACAAATAAATATTACATAATCAATACATATTTTAGAATATAAACATTTATCTACAATATTATGTTTAAAACCAAATGATATAATAGTTTAGTCAAATTTCTCATGCCATTTCTTATGTGCTTGTTTCAATCCGTATAATGACTTTATTAATTTATATACCCCACATTCATTTTTGGGTAGTACAAACCATTCAGGTTGTTACATATAAACCTCCTTATCGAGATCCCCATTCAAGAATGTTGTTTTGACATACATTTGATGAACATGCAAGTCATATATCGAAACTAATGCGAATAATATCCTAATTGATGTTATTCTAGGTACCGGTACATAAGTATCAAAATAATCTATTTATTCCTTTTGTCGATAACCTTTAGCTACTAGTTTAGCATTAAAAGAACCATCAACATTATACTTTCTTCTAAACACTCATTTATATCCAATAGGTTTAGATTCGGGAGGTAAATCAACAAGTTCTCAAGTATTGTTAGTCATTATTGAATCTATTTCATGCTTAACCATATCTTTCCAAAAAAATGCTATCTTGAGATTTCATGGCTTTTCTATAAGTTTTAGGATCGGTTTCCACTTGTAGAACAAAATGAATTGTTCTTACAACATTCTTCTCAATTCCTTCTACTATGTGAAAGGTAATAAGTTGAGAGTCAATTTCATCCGGTTCTAAAGACTTCTTAATTCGAGTTCTTTTGTTCCTTCGAGTTTCACTAGATTCATCAACATTTTTAAAAGATATTTCATCTCGTGTTTCACTAGAACTGATAATTTCTATATTAATTTTCCTTAATTCATTATTCGAAGAACTCTACATCTCGGGATTCAATAATCACATTGGAATTCAAATTCAACAATCGATATGATTTGTTATTGTTAGCATGTCCAACAAAGGTACATTTGATGCCTCTTGGACCTAACTTGGTCCTATTAGGGTTCGTGTTTTTATAATAAACATTAAGCAAGACACCTACACACTTTGAAATATCCAATGTTCGGTTTCCTTCATTTTCACAATTTATAAGGAGAAATTTTATTAAATTTAGAAATAATCATATTTAATATCCTACATGCACTCAAAAATGTTTCACCCATAGATTAAATGACAACTTAGCATAAATAAACATGGGATTTATCATTTCAACTAAAGTTCTATTTTTCCTTTCAGACAAACCATTTTGTTCGGATGTCTTAGGTGTAGAACATTGATGAACTATGCTTTATTGTTCACAAAATGAGTTAAAATCACTAAAAAAGTACTCACCTCCTTTATCACATCTTAGAGTCTTTATTTTCTTACTAAGGTGATTTTCTACTTCATTTTTATATACCTTAAATGTATCAAATGCTTCATGTTTATGCTTCATCAAATAAACATATGTCTATCTAGAGTGATCATCAATAAAAGTAATGAAATGCATATTACCACCTCTAGTTAACATGTCATTTAATTCAAATATATCATTATGAATTAATTCTAAAATACTAGAAGTTCTATTAACACTTCGATAAGCCTTCTTAATCATTTTAGATTCTATATACATTTTATATTTATATGCATCATTTTCATTATTGTACTTTTACCTATGTGGCCTAATCTAGCATGCCATAATGAAAATAAATCAACATTATAAGTAAAATTAACTTTATTATTAAAAGATTTGTCAACAGTACAAAGTTTGATCATTCCTTCACTAAAATAGCATTTTCCATCAAATTTCCCGTTTAGGGATAGTACA
The DNA here is from genome assembly GCA_903798295.1 of Fraxinus nigra. NCBI lineage: Eukaryota > Viridiplantae > Streptophyta > Magnoliopsida > Lamiales > Oleaceae > Fraxinus > Fraxinus nigra. Next base: position 15,433 of record CAIGRH010162844.1, on the reverse strand, counting down.
AGTTTATCGGATTCATAAACACGTTTTATACCCGATTTTCCTAAGAGATTTCCACTAACTAAGTTCATGTTCATATCAAGAACATGTAGTACATTTGTAAAGGTAGAAGTTTTGCCGAAAGTGAAGATGATATCTACGTTTCCTTTTCCAAATAAGTTGGATCGAACCTTGTTACCCATCTGAATCTCTTGTTCTTCATCAACTTCATAATAAGTCTTGAATAAGAGCTTATCATATGATACATGTACTGTTGCACACATATCATACCATCAATCGGGAACCTTTCCCTTGATACCATTGATATCGCTTACGGTGGCCACAATGTTGTCTTATTTGATGTAGTTCACTTTTCCTTAGATGTTGTTCCTTTTTCGGTATTGATATTCTTTTGCATAATATTAAGATTTTTCACACATGAAACAACTACCTTTGGTCTTTTTATTCGACTTATCAAAGTTTCTTGAAGGCTTTCTCTTGTTGGATTTAAAAGGTTCGATCTTCTCCACGACATTGGCTTTAGATGTGCCTTCATAAGAATTGTCATTCTAATTTCTTGCCCTCGACTCTTCTTCAATTCGAAGATGTTTTTGCAATTGTTTCAAAGTATAGTCTTCGGAACTATGCATTATTTTCTTCCGGTATCCTTTCCAAGTTCTGGGAATTTTAGCAATGATGGTCCCACTTGGAAAGTTTTCGAAATCTTAGTCTTGATTTCCTTCAACTTAACGACAAGAACTTGCAATTAATGAATTTGGGAAAGAAGGGAAATATTCTCTAGAAATTTGAAATCGAAATACCTTGAGATAAAAAATTTCTTAATGTCCTCTTATTCGACTTTGTACTTACTCTCCAAAACATTTCAGACTTCATTTTCCGATGAAGTATTGGTGTAGAGATCATATAACCGGTCCCATAATGCATTCAGGATATGATCGTGGCATATGAGTTCATCTTCTTGACGCTTTTATTTTTCGGCCCTCACCGCATCTGTTTTTCAATTTGTAAATTCCAGTAATGGTACCAATTTCGGATCAAGTATGTTAAAAATCTTCAATGCTACTAGTAGGAACTTCAACTTATCTTGTCATATCGTGAAGTTCTTACCATCAAAACGATCCAACCGAACAAGGTCTTGATTAATCAACTTGACTGTTGCCATTGTGCTTTTGTTCCCCATAGAAGAAATATAGTTTGAGATTGATGTCAAAATTTGATGCTTCCACTTGAGGGATCTTGGAGAACAAAGTAACAAACCAAACACCAAAACCAGAAAATGGATGTGAAAAACAAACACCAATGGTTTAAATACGATATCGTTGTGCTCAAACTATATTTGCCCTCTCTTAGATTGAAAATGATGCTTGAAGGATTTTGGCAAATGATTTGTAGGATTTAAACAAGCCTTATAAAAGGATTTAACACTCAAGCATTAAGTGAAATACTCCAAAAATTGAAGAACACAATGAAAAGTTTGAATATGAAGAAGAAAAAGGATAATTTCTATGCTTTGTGGAATATATATTGTTCAATAATGATTTTTCGTCATCTTGCCTTGAATATGAATGACATATTTATAGCCCTCAAACGCTTCTACGAAATGGTGCCAAAAATGATTGAAAAGCCACCAAATTCAAAAACACGACGGCTCAAAAGGTCAAAAAACTGACATATGCAGTCATATAGGCCAATCCTATGCGACCATATAGTTAAAACAGTACTGGGGCCTCAAGTTCTGGTATAAGACTATGCGATCGCATGGTTCTTTCAACTATGTGTTTGCATAGTTCAACCATACGACCTCTATCCCTTTTTTTCATTCCACATCCATTTTATCAATTTTTGAACAATATTTCCAATAGGCGACTTAGAGGCGATTGCCAATGAGGGAAGTACAATTGTTATGACGATTTTTACAAAGTTAGGGTAGGGGTTGGGGAAGAAAAAAAATTTGTGGGGTGGATGTAGGATAGAGAAAATTTACATTTATTTTTAGTTCTTATTTTAATTATTTTAATTGTTATATATATATATATATATATATATATCATTTCACCATTTTCAATTTGATCAAATTTTTATTTTCTTGATAAACTAACTGTCCTTCCATTTGTCCTTGTAATGTAATAAAATGAAAGATTTGAAATTGTGGTTGACACAAAGTCAAGGGACAATAGGCTTAAGTGGATTTTACTTAGAACAAAAGTCCTATATATAGGAATTAGGGCGTCAAGGGTTCAATGATCATTCACATATAATTAAAATGCAATGTTTCCAAAATCTTTTGTATTTTTTAAGTAGAAGTATCATGAAATGCTGAAATTTTAAGACTTTGATTTGTAATTGTTTTCAGACTAGTCGATGACATAATTATTTTTCACTCTCTTGAAAGCTATCTTGTTAAATTTAAGATACTCGCACTTTTTCAAGTAGGCCATATTCCATTTGAAGAAGATACCTATTTTTAGAGTAGGAAAAGGTATTTAATTAGTTTCATAAGAGCATCATATCCAAAATACTCTTTATTTATAATATAGAATATCTTTAAATTTACAGAGTAATATTTTTTTTTTAATACACTTCAACAATGCTACGTATTTTGATTCTTTGTTTTGTTTTTTCATAAATGTTTATTGATTTCACCTCATCTTTTATTTAACATCTTTTTTTTTTTTTTTTAATTTGTCAAGGGAAATCAATTCAAATAATTTAAGGAACAAAATATTGAAATCTATAGCTTATTAAATGCAATCATTATAAAATAGAAATAGAAAAGAGTGTTTCTTTCCAAATTTGGAGATTTAAACCCTATCTATTTCATAAAGTTAGAATAAAGAGTCATTTGGAACTTATTTTTTAACATCGACTCTCTAAAATAGAAAACAACTTTTGTTTAAAGAGTTTCTTGAAGATTGATAATACACTTATTTAGGCCTTTAAATACGAATATTTAGTAGTAACTTTGATGAATTATAGCTTAATCTCATGTATTTATTGTTTGTTAGGTAAAACACAATGATTTGAAGAAATGAATGAAAATCGACAAAAATGTGGGTTTCCAAAGTTTAGGGATCAAATTGCAAATATTTAAAATTTGATTTTGACCAATAAACGACGATTGAAGACTTCATAGAACCAATTTGATGAAATTAGAAGTCAAATGACGAAAGTCGCACGAAGAAAAACTCAAGTTGAGAAATGTATCAAAATTGGGGACCAAAATGCACATAAAAAAGTACAGGGTGTGAACGCACCACCCACACCCATGTGTGCGAATGAACCAATCTTGCATGACTTGAGGCTAAAATTGGACAGCCATATGTGTGCAATGGTTAAAGCCATGTGTGCAAATGGAGTTATTTCCAAGCATACTAGATATTCCTTCTAAGATTGAAACTTTTTTTGGAAACCAACTTTGGACGACTTCTTGATCTAATTTCAACCACTATATACCAGTGTTCTAAAATTTCAACCACTTCGCGTATGGGGTATGCGTATGATAATACGGTCAACTCATTTCGTTGATTGCATATGTGCGCATATTCTCCAAAATGCCCACGTATTTGTAATTAAAAATATATTCAAATGCAACATCACGTGATAAATGTCGAGTTGCAAAGATATCAAAGATACACTCAAAAAGAAGGTACATTTGGAAGAAACTAGCAACTAGTGGATGTGAGAACAATACTTCAAGTAACAATTCGGGTATGTTAATATAATTATTCTTTTTCTTGTTAATAAACCATATGTACATATTATAACATTTTTATCTCCTTCTTTTGCATTTACTAGTTAGTTGGAGAGACTTTTATGGCAATGAAACACCAAACTTGAAATTAATGGCAAAGAGGATCCTTGGTTTGATTACTAGTTCATCCGGGTGTGAGAAAAATTGGAGTGTCTTTGAAGGGGTAAGTACTATTTATATAATTATGTTGATGCATTTTAGTTATTACTTTAGCAGTGGTTTGATAATTTAAATTAGAATGCAAATTTTTTTTCAATTTCCTTATGTAGGTACACACCAAGAAGAGGAACCGCTTAGATGCCACAAGGATGAAAAATATAGTTTGTCCAATTTAATGCAAGGTTAATGAACAAAAAGAGAAGGAAGGGTAAATTAGAATCTTTATTAGCAAGTGATGCCAATAATGTACAATTTTGGATTGTTGATGGTTGTGATAATGAAGAGGAAGTTGGCAATAATATATTATCATCTACAAAAGGTGATAGAAATTCTCGAATTGAAATAAGGGAGCCCGATGAAGATAAATTCATATCAGATGACATGGAAGATGACTTAGATGAAGAAAAGGAGATTGAATTGGAATACGATAAAGAGCTAGACAAGATTTAGAATTTTTTAAATCAATATTCTTGTTTAATCTAATTGTAGGAATTGATTATCAAGTAATTGTAGTAATTATGATTTTGAGAAATATGTTTTTTTTAGAAATTTGAAAAATATAAATAAATTTGAAGTAATCGTCTTATTGTAGTATTTATAATTTTGAGTAATTATTTTTTTTTTTAATTTGAAGAATATGTATAAAAATTCAAAGAATGCATTATTATTTTTTAAATATTAAAAATTGGAAAACACATAATTACATATATGCTTCGCATAAGCACATGTATTCTATAAATGCTTGATACTTCATTGAAACGCATTGCGATGCATTACGCATTTTAGAACCTTGCTATATACACAAAAGGTAAAGATAAACGTAGGACATTTTTCTATCACCTCTCATATCAATTCATATTATAAAATATTTCAAAAATGAGGGGCCAATACATCATAAGTTTGGAGAGCAAAACAATTCTAGCAAGGAATAGAAGGCAAATAACATCAAGAACATGAGAAATAACGGCTTGATATTAAAGATCAAGAGCAAGAAATAGATCCACATCTTCTTCTTGTAGTTATACATTTTAGGTGATTCTTTTCCATTCTTCTTGTTATTTTATCATTAGAATCATGTTGAGCTAGATTTTCTTTGCGTTGGATGAAGATGAACTCTATTATTGTTTAGTTTTAATTCAAAGACCAAGTAATTTAGTTAATTTGTATTCTTGGTTGATCTTGTATGCTTTATTGTTTATTTAATTACATGATCATCAATTAGATATATAATTAGTTGCTTTTTATAGTGTTGAGAGGTTCACTATAAGCTCAGAGCTTTGCAATTTCAACATGCGGGCAATATATGTTAAGGATAACATGTATGGCATATGCAATCATATTGGTAATCGTGTAATTGAATATGTTACTTTGTATATGAATTCATAATAAGAATATGATCGAGTTGTGCTTAAAATATGTTTAACTTATATCAAGAGAGAGAGCGAGAGTTAAATAAAATTGGATTATCAATTCTTATGTATACATAAATAACACTATATTACACAGGTGGATAGTTGAAAATAGGGTAATAATGGGTGGATTTAGAATTTCAACAAATACAACTCATACTTTATTTCAAAACAATTTTAAATAATCAGTAGAATAATTTAGATAAAAAAATATCTTTTGTTAAATTTACTTACGAATTTGTTAACAATCATGTGAAGATAGTAGAGATACTCTATTATTCCTCGTGAAAAGATACTATTTCTCTCCAAACCTTTTTGTTAACAATCATGTACGATGCGGGATTTATCCGAATAGAGATACTCTAATAGCTCCAACTCCCACTCAATATATATAATTATTTCTAGTTTTTCAAAGAGATAAATTATTTGTATGTATGAACAAGATAATGTTACATTCTATGCATTGAAATTTGTTTCTCCAAACCTATTTACTTTAGTTTATCAAATATATCATGAATAATTGATATAAACACAACTTGATATGAGATTATTTTCTTGTGAAGACTGTCGATAATGAGTAAACAACAAATAATTTTAATTCTTTCTATAATCAAAGCAACCAATATTTAACTATGAAATAGAAACTTAAAAAATGTAACATAATTAATGTTGGGATTTATTTATGAAATATAATCAACAAAACAAAAATAAACGATAATCACAAAGAATAATCAGAAAAAATGAACAAAAGAACACCAAAATATTGACCCAGTTCAGCCAATCGGCCTAGTTTGGGAGGCTAATGGATGGGAGACTATTCCACTTGTGCAAATTTGCCATCCAAGAGAGAGTGTTGTGTACTTAATACCACTCAATAAACCCGTTTTGATCATCGGTCCATATGGATCTACAAAACCAAGACACAAATCCTTTTGAATAATCAACAGTAACCAATCTCGACTCAAACAAAAAACAAGAGAAACTCAATCAAGCCTACAGTTACTGTAGCATGATAGTTTTTCCAGGATCAATCACAAACTACGATTAAAAAGATAAGATTTTTAACCAAAAAGGGAAGAAGAAGATCGTGCACAGACGAAAACACTGGAGAAAAAAATTGAAGAGACGAAATAATGAATAACACTACAGTGAACCAGCAACCAAGTCAAATGGATCAATTAATCCATCAACGAATTTTAGCCATCCATTTGATCAAATGGTTCACTACCCTTCTCAACTAGCACAATCATTGCCATAGCCAGTGAATTATTTGGAGTTAATCACGCAGGCCGTCCATAATCCAATTAACCAGTTAAATCAACTTTTCAAAAATAGTACCCTTTTAATAGTGTTTTGAGAAACACACACTTTCAATCTTTACCTTGAGTTTAAATAACATTCAACTCTCTCAGGTTGCTGAATTGCACATTAAAAAAAAATCTATCATCATCTCCTAATACCTGCAAAAATTTAACACGTGACAATATATCATAAGTCAAACAAGATTGAAATTGTTAACAAATAAAACTTTTGTTCCCATATCTGAGGAATTTTTATTAGTAAGAACTTTAAACAAATTGACTTCACATATAGAGATCTTTTACCTAATAAAATGATACTTCACCTCAATACGTTTTGATCTTTTATGATAAACATGATAAAAGTGAACTCTGGCTATCAGTAAAGATAATAGGAGTATCATATAGAAAGTTCAATTCATTTAAAATTCCTTTTGAACCAAATGCATTCTTTTATGGCCTCAGTAATGGCAACATATTTAGCTTCAGTGCTGTATAATGTCACCACTAATTGTAATTGTGATTTCCATGTTATGCAATTATTACCAAGTGTAAAAAAGTAAGATGTGATAGATTTTCTATTATCGTTATTACCAGCAAATTGGCATCCACATACCCTTCTAAGGTTGGTTTATCGGTCCTTTTTTCATACACAAGACCCATATTTAAACTACCAACAATGTATCTTACCAATCATTTCAAGCCTGTCCAATGGGGCTTACCAAGGTTGGACATAAATTTGCTCAAAAAATTTATTTCATAAGCTAAATCAAGTTTAGTTGTAATCATGGAGAACATAACATAACCTATAGCATTAACATAAGATATGCTCCTCAGCTCCCTCAATTCCTCCTTTGTTTTAGGAGAGCGTGCACTTGGAAAGATTCATTTGAGCTGCTAAGGGAACACTCATAGATTCCATTCATGCCAAACTTAGTTATAACTTTGTTAAGATAGGCCTCTTAGGAAATAGTTAACCTGTTTTCAAGCCTACCTCTTATAACCATTCCTAGAATCTTTTTAGTACTCCCTAAATCTTTCATATCAAACTCAAATTTTAAAAGATTTTTTATTCTTATGATTTCAGACTTGCTAGAACTTGTCGGAAGCATGTCATCAACATAAAGTAGCAAGTAAACGTCTATTTGAGTAATTATAGTATAAGCAAGCATCATAGTCACTTCTTATAAAACCTATCTTAAGTACATAAGAATTAAATCTTTTTGTACTACTGTCTACGACTTTATTTAAGTTCATACAATGATCTTTCCAATTTGCATACAAAGTCAGCTCTACCCTTCACCTCAAAATCTTGAGGCTGACACATGTAGATATTCTCTTTCAATTCCCCATGTAGAAATACAGTCTTAACATCAAGTTGGTCTAGAACTAAACAACCAATGCAAGAATTAGTCTAATCGTCTTGTGTTTGATCACGTGAGAGAACATATCATTGTAATCAACACCCCTTCCTTTTGTGTAAATTCCTTGGCCATAAATTTGGCCTTATACCTTGGAGGATCACTAGGATTATTCCCTTCTTTATGTTTGTAATTCCCTTTACATTGTACTGTCATGTAATCTTTAGGCTTGTTAACTAACTTCCAAGTCTTATTCTCAATTAAAGATCTCATTTATTCTTTCATAGCCCTATTCCAATTTCCAATTTTTTTACCATTCACAGCTTTTTCAAAAGAAGCGATTTCAGAATGCTCAATGACTTCGCTTGAAACCAAGGCAAAATCAGTCAAACTTTGAGATTAATATCTTAGGTCTTATTTTCATCATTTCTCTATCTCTTGTAAGTTGGTAATCTTGAATTGAGGTATTATCAGTTGGACGGCTAGGCTCTTCAGTTTCATTTTCACTTTGATGTTAATTCACCTCAACGAGTTTAAACACGTGTTCATGTTGTTCACTTAAAGGAGTTTCAGCTTCATTTTCTTCTAGTTAAGATGGGTTGAACTTAGTTAACTTCACCTCACTCTAAACACCCTTCTCATTTTCTGGTTCAGCAAACTTATCAATTTTATGTGTTAGGTATGGCATTTTAGGTTCATTAAAGACTACATCTATGCTATTAATAATCTTAATACATTGTACATCTAAAACTCATAACCTGTACCATTTTACCCCTTCAAGGTAACCTAACATCATACATATAATGACTTTAAGTTCTAATTTTCCTTCAGATTGATGTGCATAAGCGGCACATTCAAAGATCCTTATGCGTGTCATATTTGGTGGTCTCTCAGTCCACAGTTCTTGTGGGGTTTTGAAGTCCACAAAACTGGATGAATAACTATTAATCAAATAAGCAGCAGTACTGACTACCTCTACTTAGAAAGCTTTAGCTAATCATGAACTAATAAGCATGCATTTGACCTTATTCGTCAGGGTCATGTGCATCCCCTCTGCTACCCCATTTTTTTAGGGTGTAAGTCTAAGAGTTCTATGTTTTATTATTTCATTTTGTTTGTATTAATTGCCAACTTTAAAGTTATAAAACTCAAGACAATTATCAATTCTTAGAGTTTTTTAACTTTTTATCTAATTGGTTCTCTACCAACTTAAGCCAAGTTCTAAACTTTTGAAAGGTTTCTGATTTAGCCTTTAAAACTCACTCTATGAGATTTACCCAACACACATGTCTCACAAAAAACTTAAAGGTTCACGCTTTGTTTGATTCCCATTTTTCCCAAAATACATTTTTTTTCTTCTTTTCAATAACACATTTTCAATAAAATAATATTACACGTAAATTCAAATTTTTTTCTTATTTTTAATCACATATGTTTCAACAATTTACTATTTGAAAATACTTTTTTTTTTTTCAATTTAATGGGGCTCAAACAAGTCCTAAATTTCATCTTTTCCAAATAGTTTTTTGTTACTTAGATACTTTAAGCATTTGTTACCAATATTACCCATCCTATTATGCCATAGCTCATATTTGTTTTTAGTAATAGTGAATAGATTGGAATCAGGTACAAGGATTGTATTACCTTCAAGGTAGTACAATTCATTTCTCTTTGGTCTTTTCATAACAATTAAAGAACCTTTCATAATTTTTAGAATTTGGTTGTCAGACTTAAAAACATGTCCCTCATCTTCAAGAATCCCTAAGGAGATGAGGTTTCTTTTGAGATTATGGACATGGCTGACATTCCATATTGATCGTACAATGTCATCATACATTTTAATGGCAATATCACCATTCTCAATTACAGTCTAAGAATTATTATCACAGTGATAATAATTATATGTTAAAAAAATTGCACAATATAGTAAATTTTTTTAGAGATACAGCATGCCAACAAAAACAAATATATACATACGGAAATCAAACCTAATTTCTACACAAGAAATATCTAATGCATATATATTATCTATCATGCATCACCAATTAAAGATTTGCTAGAGGTTATGAAACGTTCTCACCAAATACTGTTGTAAAACAGTGAATAAGAACCGCAAGAATCCTAATCGGTAACCAATAATCCACTTAATCACAGGAGATCAGTGTAGTCGACATACCACCACACAATCAATTGCTAACATCACCAAAAGTAAAATTAATCGGGAATCACTTTGAAAGATATTTAAAAAATCGATGGATCCCCCAAAATTTGACTCAAGAAAAAAATTTAATTTTAAAATAATACACACTGTGGAACCCTAAAGACTTTGATATCAGTTTTATTGGGATTTTTTATGAAATATAATTGACAAGACAAAAATAAATGACAATCACAAAGCATAATAAAAAAAAGTGAACACAAGAACGGCAAAATGTTGATTTAATTCAGCCAATCAGCTTAGTTTGGGAGGCTCAGGGACTAGAGCCCGTTCCACTAGTGTAAATCTACCATCCAAGAGAGAGTATTGTGTACATCAAACCACTGAGAAAACTAAGTTTGATCATCGATCCATATGGATCTACAAAAACAAGATACAAATCCTTTTAAATAATCAACCTTAACCAATTCTGACTCAAACGAAAAACAAAATAAACTCAATCAAGCCTAAAGTTACTGTAGCAGGATTGTTTTTCCAGGATCAATCACAAACTAGGATTAAACAAATAAAAGGTTTAGCCAAAAAAGGGAAGAAGAAAATCTTACACAGACAAAAATGATAGAGAGAAAAAGTGAAAAGACGAAAGAATGAATAATGCTACAGTGAATCGACAGCGAGTCAATTAATGGATCAATTAATCCAATAATGAATCTCCGCCATCCATTTGATCAGACGGTTCACAACCCTTCTCAACTAGAACAATCCTTGCCACAGTCAATGAACCATTTGGAGGTTGTCACGTAGGCCGTTCATAATCCAAATAACAAGCTAAAACGACTTTAAAAAATAGCACCCTTTTAATAGTGTATTGCGAAACATACTTTCAGTTAAGAATAAATTAAGAAAAAAAAAAAAGTCATGGAGAAAACTATACCACATCAATGGAAATACCGCAAATTTGAAATTCATCTCATGTCTTCTAAGATTAAGTGAATTATTATTTATCAAAAATATATTTTTGTACGAAAGTAAATTCAACTAATGTCACTATAGCAGAACAATTATAATGCTACCAAAATATTATCGATAAAAGAAAAAGAAAAAAAAAACAATGAAATCACCATGCGACGTCACAAACATGACATTGAAATTTGAAGAGGATTTTCATTTTCAAATCTTTTATTTAAAGGTGAAAGATTCACAACTACCAATTTTGGTTTTTATGACCTTTTCTTTCTCTCACTATCGTGTCCTCAATGAAGTTTCTCTTTCTACAATTTTGAAAATTTACGACACATCTTACTTTTTTGGATTGTGTGCCCATGTAATATAGTTTTGCTGATATAAAAATATCAATATTCTTATATTAAATAAAATTCTTTTTTTATTTCATTTATTATATTTATTTAATTATTGAGCATGCGAATTAAAGTGATCATGATCATTAGTGATAAAATAAGTTGGGTACTTGCGTAGACAAGTATAGTGTGACACAACTTATATTTTGATCATAAATAATTTGTTCACTACCTATATATAATGGTTGACACCTTGTATCAGAATGTTGTAGTGTTGTTCGATTCACTATTCGGGTTTGTGATTTGTCCTTATCACAAAAATAGTTAAAGGTGACACTAGTACACTTGGAGTGTATTGAACGGACCACATGTTGAGTTTTTTAATTCATTAGCATGACCGTGCGAAAAATTAAATTCTACTTGACCGCTGTGTATTTCATCTAAATCTCTTGACAGGGTTATATATATATTTTCGTGATTTTAATGATTATTTGATTTATCAATGGGTGATATCAATTTGATTGGTCAAATATCTCGATGAGTTGGAAACTTGAGAATGAGTGAAGTAGAGAACATGAATTCGCATCGGGAACCGTCACCCTAAAAATAGATAGAGTGACTACTTAAATATTTTTTATTGAATGGTTAAAATTTGAGCTCAGTATTTAACGACGGCTAAATTTCAACATCTGTGATTTGTTCATAAGACCGTTGAAGAAAATGATACTTAAGTTAGTTAGAATAATTAGAGTGGCAAAATAGTCATTTATGCTCATACCTAATTATCGAGTCTCGAACGGTGATAAAATACATAAACGATAGGTTAGATGAAATTATTACATTTTTATTGGCTTTATGTGATTTTATATATTCTGCGAATTCAGTCTTTTGCCTTTAGTGGAAAAAGAAAAGACTAGTAATTATATTGGATGGTCTAGGGTCGACTAGACATGATCTGATTATTGGAGCTTGAAAAATACATGTTTGATTAGGTTTTTGTGGTAGCTCTATAAAGTAATTGAACTTAATTACGGTAATTATAATAGTTTTGGACTTAATTGTAATTACAATAAATTTTTGTACTTGTTTATAATTACTATAAAAGTTATAAACTTAATTATAATTATAATTGAAGTTTTAGAATTGAATTTGGACTTTAATTAAAACTCCTACTTCGATTTTAATTAAAACTCCTATTTGATATTCGAATTATTATTCTACATGGATTGAGACATCTTTTATCTCTATAAATAGAGATTAGATGGACATAAAAATCCTACAATAATTATAATACATAATTCCATAGTATTCAAATTTTGAGAGAGAAAAAAGTGAGAAAAATAATATTTTCTTATTGTGCAATCCAAGAATTAGTTTCTTGATTTAATTAAAAAAAGATGTTCACCCACCGTGTAGTCTTGACTTTAGAGAATACCAAAGAAAACTTGGAGGTTTGAAGCATCAAATTCTTGCAATTAAAAATTAAAAGCTCGTGATCCAAAAAGTTGAAAGTTCGTGATTTAGATCATGTTCTAGAATTGATCATCGAATTTAGGTAAAAATTTGAATCCCTAATTCTTGATATAATATACACTTGACCATCTAGACGATCTTGTTTATTGAATTAAAGAAATTTTTAATTTTTGGATAATTCCACTTCCGCATTCCAACAACTGGTATTAGAGCGATCTAAAACATTCATGTGTGTTTTATATCGGAATCTTGATTACATGTTCTAGCCGAGCAATGTCTAGGAATATTTTATTATGTGATGATTGAATTATTTTAAAATGTGATCCAATCATTTGTGGCCAGTTCTTGATATAATTTGTTATTTCAAGTATGTAACAAGATATGTGGATTACGACTCCATCATCTTTATTTAATGGATAACTTTACTTGTACATAATTTGGACTACATAATGGTGTCCATACACTCACATGGGTGAGGTCCACTTGAATATTTTATTCGAGCGGACCCCACCCTATGTGAGTGTATAGACACCATTATGTACACCAAATTATGTACACCAAGCATCACTCTTATTTAATTTTCTTTTCAATTAGATTCAAAATTGAAAAGATTCAGAATTGTGAGCCTACATGACATATGAATTATGTAATTCTTGTAATTAGTTGGATCTTGTAAATTGATTGAAGATTGAAGACTTGGAAGACATATAGAAGATAAAATAAAATAAAAATTGCAGCGCGGCAGACGGATCCGCGACAAACAATAATTTTGTCTGATGCGACAGACAGATTAATGATCCGCGTGATTTTTTTTCTTCTCTGTATAGTTCGAGTTGACTTTTGATTCGGGTTCGTAATTGCGAATTAGATCGGATCTAGATAAGTCAAACTCGATATTATTTTTACAGACGATGGAAGAGTCTTATTGGTATTTGGATTGCTACTGTTGGATCCTTGGAAATTTTTTGGGCTGGAGATTTAGATTAAATTTTGGGATTGGATCCAATTAGTTTTTAATTTAATTCTTGAGTCATTTAAGGCCACAAATAATTGTTAATTTATTGCTCATAATTCTATAGTGTTCAAATTTGGATAGAGACAAAAGTGAGAAAAATAATATTTTCTTATCGTCCAATCTAATAATTATTATTTTTATTTAATTAAAAGAAGGTGTCCACCCGCTTATGTTGTCTTGACTTTAGAGAATACCAGAGAAAACTTGGAGGTTTGAAGTATCAAATTCTTGCAATTAAAAGATTGGAAGCTCGTGATCCAAAAGACTGAAAGTTCGTGATTCATATTCAATTCTAGAATTGATCATCGAATTTAGGTAAACATTCGAATCCCTAATTCTTGATATAACATATACATGAGCATTTAGATATTCTTGTCTATTGAATTAAATAAATTTTTAATTTATGGATAATTTCGCTAAGTTTAAGAATTCAAAATAATTTTCATTCACATATTTCACAACTTTCATGAAAATCTAATTTTTATTGAAATCAACCGTTATATTGAAATTTTAGCTACCAACTTTCTGATGAGGTTAGTGTGGAGGAACATGCACTTGCGTATTTGAAACGTTTGGATGGTCGGCGTTAAAAAAAAAAATGACGTAATTTTTGCATACAATGTCCATTTTGGGCCCATGACCCCATTCCAGAAAGCTTTGCCGTGACGTATGAGAGATTTTGGACGTTTGAATTTGTTTGCTAAGTTAAAACGACATTTAATGTTTCTTAGTTCATTATTTTGAATATTTATTTATTTTGCTTTATAGCCCAACACATTGAGGGACTGCTGATCCATTGTTTTTTATTGTTGATGAAATAAGAAAATCATTTGTTTTCTTTAGGTGCAATCCATTTATTAGTATGTTCGTAAATTCGATCTACATGACTTTCATTATAACATGTTCTAAATACAAACAAGATAAATGTTAGGTCACTTGTTTGAAGGCGTTTAAATAAATTCCTAAAATAATGGAATTAGGTCACTTTCATTATAACATGTTCTAAATACAAACAGATAAATGTTCGGTCACTTGTTTGAAGACGCTTGAATATATTCCTAAAATAATGGAATTAGGTCACTTGTGCATGGGTCCCACCATAATTTTTATTAACTACCCCACAATGAGAAAAGCTGGGTGTAGACCCACAATTTCATTGCAATTAAATTCTCAATCATTGCTCATTTTTCACTTACTTTTTCCACCTTTCTTTGTCACTTTTTATTAATTAGTGTATATTGTAACTATGCTGGAATTGGTCTACTAGATTTTTGTTGGTACTTGGTATCAATATCTTTACTTCTATTTATAATTTAATTAACTTGCTTTACTTCTATACGCAATTATAGATGCATAGTCTCTCGTGTTTGTCATCACATAATTATCTTATTACAATAATGGAAATAGGTAGCACGTTATTAAAAATGTTGATACTGATATTTTTTATAGAATAATTTTTTGAGACCGTTATCTTAACTGATGTTTCGAAATTAGTTTCTAAGAGTTCTCTCTTC
>CAIGRH010162818.1:0-12473 GCA_903798295.1 Fraxinus nigra | reverse complement strand
GGGAGAGGATAAGTCACATGCGTAAGAAGGGAAATGAGGGGAGAGAGCTTCAAGATGGGAGTGTCTTGAGCCAGCTTAAAATTGCTGAGAAGGAAACTGCAGAAACACATTCTGTAACAAGCTGAATTCATTTCCATCCACTTCAAATCACTCAAATGGCTATTGAGTCAAAAATGATAACAATTTGATGAATAAAATAATTCATCCTGCTTTCTAAGTCAAAACTTGCGTACTCTTACCTTAGCATTTATTAAAGTATTGTCAAGGTTGCTGAGTCATTCGTATCAAACGGCTTTGTTTTAATTCCGCCGTTACTCCAAGTATACCAAATATACATCCTTTCATTATGTTTAAGATTAATCTTCATATTGTAGAATTCATTATCTCCAGAAACACACCATTTTTTTTTTCTTTTATAGTGGTCATAATTAAGCAATGGAAAGCAAGCTTCTAGTTCTAATGAAGTAAAAAATTAATTAAAATAGATATCACTTGTATAATTTTTTTATGTTGGATAGTGTATATTGCTAACAGGTGACTACGTAGCAAATTCAAATGCTTCTGTAAATTTTTTTATACTTTATGTGAGAAGCAAATTTACTCGAAAAAAATAATGCTCTTTATCTATCTGTCTTTGCCCTGAAATGAGTGAAAGCAAAAAAATTTAATGGTTAGGGCATTTTGAAGTGTTCTTGTCGATAGTTTTGGTATGTCTTGGGGCATGGCCTCTTCAAAATAAGGGTAAAANAAAAATTAATTAAAATAGATATCACTTGTATAATTTTTTTATGTTGGATAGTGTATATTGCTAACAGGTGACTACGTAGCAAATTCAAATGCTTCTGTAAATTTTTTTATACTTTATGTGAGAAGCAAATTTACTCGAAAAAAATAATGCTCTTTATCTATCTGTCTTTGCCCTGAAATGAGTGAAAGCAAAAAAATTTAATGGTTAGGGCATTTTGAAGTGTTCTTGTCGATAGTTTTGGTATGTCTTGGGGCATGGCCTCTTCAAAATAAGGGTAAAAAAGAAGAGAGAATTTTAAGCTCGTTCCACCTACTTGATTCTATAGATATCATCTCGACTCTACGAACAAGTAATTATTATATTAACATAAGCATTGAAGACTTTGGACTAGATTTTGGCCCAAGGCTATTTGCAATGCAGTTGGATATACCAAGAGTACGAGTATATTCTGGTGGTGATATTAGAAAACAGACCCACACCACATGCAATGTAAAATGATATTTCAAAAGGTGTTAATACCCTTGTGCAACAAAATCATTTTGACCTGAATCTCGTGAACTCGCCATGTCTCCATTCTTATTAGTAAATCAAGAAGAATATATATATAATTTTCTAACCAGGAAAACTGTAATGTAAATATGAAAGGTTTTTTACTGATGGGTAAGGATCGTCATATGTACAAATCCTCTACTTGTTTTTTTAATATTTTTATTATGCATTGAAAATAACAGATTATTTATTCTTGATTAGCCCTCGTCTTCATATATGCAGGCTGTCCATATTCATGTGTGAAGAGAGCACCTGATGCTTTCACATTTTCTTCATCAACAGGAACTGCACGTGCAACTTCTCAAGGTTGACTCTTCCCTCTTTGTTATTTCTTGTTTAGTGAAGACGCATTATAATCTAAATAATATACTTGAAGAATGGGGAATTGGTTCCAAGAATATGAGACTAAACTTGTTTTATGCCCTCTATTTTATATTGTTATTAATAATTCCATTCTTCATTTATGAAGGGCGTGGTGATGACTATCAAGTGCAGATTGCAACTGGTCAGTGTCCAAGAAATTGTATTCATTATGTTACACCATCCCAGAGAATTATTCTGGAAGAGCTTCTTGACAGGTATAGTATAAGTACTCATTAACATCTCTCCTCTCTTTTATTTCTAACACTAGAAACCCATTCTTGTTTTTGCTTTTTATCTCTAATCTCTTATACCTCTGTAATCTTTGTAGCATCATGGACAAGCCATATGATACTTCAGCCGAGGCTGACTCGCTTTATTCTCTCATTGTGAAAGCAAAATACGGGAATAATCGGTATCAAAAGCCTTGAAAGCAGTCCAAGTTCTCGACTGAGCATGTTGATTTGGTTTTAAATGTCCCATCGATCTCTATTTACTTTCGAAGAAATGAATGCCTATTATTCTCAGTTGACAATGCATATGATCTAGAGCCTGAAATGGTGGGAACATACAGCTCCAGGGTATTGCAGAGGGCACAAGTACAAGGGAAAGGTTTTGCCAAGTCTTTTGATCAATTATATGGAGCATTATATCAAACCTAGGCTTGCTTTTATTATATATTTTGTAACAATTGTTAATTATATTTTTATTTATTACTTTTCACATGAGATATTCGCCATTTTGGTTACTTGATGAATTGTGCCAAGGTGACAAATTTGCTGCCTGTATTTGATTATTGCTTTCTGTCTCTGGTTTTTCAAAAAGAATTTTCACCAATGAGAAAAGGATGAAGAAGAATTCTACATATGAATAGGAAGACAGTATGTTCTAACATTTTCAGTGTATCAAGATGCAAAAACATATTTCAAATAGGTGCAAGTTGTATGAAAAAACACCTTTGCATTGCGTTTGTCAAACCTGTCTCGTGTTTGGCTGCTTGATAATTTTTTATAGTTGCGCTTTGGATGAACCTGGATTCTGAAGAGTGTCTTTAGAAATCAGAGTAATTGTTGGGGGCTCAATGAAGACTCGTATGCTAGTTTTGACTTTAGTTGAATCTTGGTTGGCTTATCGGCCTTCGGAAACGTGCCCTTGCCTTGGCTTTCAGAGGCTTGGAGTTGTTAAGTGAAGTAGGGAATCAGAATTCTCAACTGTTTTGGGTTGAAAGTTGTGGCCATAGGAGTGATACCGATTGGTGGTTCTGTTGGCTCGTGATGGGTGAAGTTATTGTTCGAGTCAGCTGAACCACAATGCCAAACCCCAATAGTGACACATTTGTACTAAAAGAAAATTCTGTGAATAAATGGTTAGAAATTGTCATAAAAAATTGTGTTTTATTGATCTTTCAAGTTTGATCAAATATTTGAGATGGGTCTCGCTACTCGAATTTGATGAGAAATGGAACGAACATATTCTACACGTCAAGTAGATGAGTTTTGTATATTTGGAAGTCGAAAACTATTTCCAGATAAATGAGAAGTTAACGACGGAGTAAAATTGAAAATCATGAATTTTGAGTTAAAAAAGGAAATTCATTATATTATACCGTTGCTCAAGTGAATACTTTGTTTTTAGCTAGAGTCAGTCACTGCTCTGAGCGCTTGAGCGACAAGCTTGGTGGACAGCGAGTGACCAACGAACCTATGCACTTTTCGGAAACGGGTTAAATTTTGGGTTGTATCTTTTCATGTGCAACTCCCCAACCTCTATAAACTGGACCCATATGCGATGGTTTCACCCACTCTAATTTTATGCAATCATAACATATCATATGACTTCATATTCTTGCCAAGATTCTGCACAAGGTCTTTGATATTTTCATACAAAAAGGAGTACAAAACTTCATTCTATTCGTCGTTTCTTATGATTTGAAGTGTTGTCATCACAAGAAGTTGATCGTTGTAACTTAGAAGACGATTGCCAATCCATCGTTGCCATCTGTGCAAGAAAAATTCCTCTTAAGAACAAATAGTTCAACTCTTGTCTCGATCTTCTTGCATTCCATTCTTTTATTTACAAATTTGTTCAAAGGTTTGTTTTTTCGCGTTCAATCTTTATTTCAACTATGGGCAAGGTCGATAAGGTTTGTGGTAAGAGTATATTTTGTTTATTACAATGAAGAAATCACTTTATTAACATTATTTATCAAAGTTATGTCCACTCCCAAAGCTCCTTATTGGGAAGAGTTATCAATGATGAAATTGAACCCGTCATGCAAAACCATGCTAAGGAATTTGTATCTTCCACCGAAATATAAAGCTTTAGGTTGTAAATGGATCTTCAAAAAGGAGTTAAATCTGACGGATCAATTAATAAAAAGAAGATCTTGATTTCTTCGACACATATTCACCTGTTACAAGGATCACATCTATTCAAATATTGCTTACAATCGCGACATTACATAATTTTGAAATACATCAAATGAATTTTAAGACCACCTTTCTAAATGATGAATTGGAAGAAAAAAATATATATGGACCAACTTGAAGAGTTTGTAGCTTCTAGAAATGAGAAAAGGTGTGCAAGCTTGTTAAAATTGTTGTATGAATTAAAATAAGCACATGAACAATGGTATGAAAAACCTGACAAAATTATATTGTCAAATGGCTTCAAAATGAATGAATGTGACAAATATGTCTACATCAAAAGCATACCTAACGAATATGTGATTGTCAATATGTTGACGATATGCTAATTATGGGTGAGAACTTGAAAGTTATTACTGAAAGTTACTAGTTCAACCTTAAAATCACCTAATAGGTGAATAACGCAGAATTAAATTTATCGATTGAAAGCAACAAGTCATGTTTTAATTGTTCTAGATGTTTAGTCAACCAAGTCAAATTATCATATATTGAATTGCCGCAATAAATAATTAAAACAGTAAATAACACAAGATTTATGACGGAGAAAACCCTCAACTAGGTAAAGATTTTGGGACCAAACCAGTAGTTTCCACTATAGACAATAAGAACTTATAGTAGGATCCAGTCTAGAAAACCCATCTCACTGATCTAATTCCTACAAACTTCAACAACCTCTAAAGGCTATTGAAAAAGTAAATTTATGATGATATCTAGGAAGTGGGTGATTTGGATTATAAGAATTTCGATATTTTTCCCAAACTCATGGTTGATTGATCTCAAGAATCAAAAGGTTAATCTAAAGATTTGGATGTGTTCTTGGATTTTGGAATGATAATGGTATGAAAATGTAAAATAATGATCGACGACACTTTTAGATGTTCTCATAGGGAAGTGTGTATATATAGGGAAAAGTGTTTGGGATGAAAAGGGATTGAAAAACCAAGTGTTTGAAGCAAAATAAATTTCTAAACGTCGACCGTCGCTCGAGTGCCAATCCAGTGACAGGCGAGCAGCAGCTGAACAGTCGTCAATATTTTTATCATAACTTTCTCTCCTGATATCCGATTGAGGTTGATTCAAATCTATTAGAAAACTAACTCAAATGGCTATAATTGTTTTAGAAATAGCCTTGTCCAAATTTCAATATTTTCTATGTGAAAAATGTGTTGCAAGTTGCGATTGAGAATTCAGAGCATAAATTGTACGACTGTTTTGACACTTTTTACAGAAAATTGCATTCCCTTAATCATATGTGATCTTTTTGGACATATTGAACTCCTTCAAAGATTATACTATCCTCCAAAAGACTTCTTAGTTTTTAAAACTCTTTTGTAACATTCCTATTATTTTACAATAATCATTTTGTTTGAAAAATCGCCAATACAACAAAAACCTAACAATCTCTCCCTTCTCCATTTGTCATTATGTCACAAAACTATACAATACAAGTCAAGGATGTAAAAACTCAAACTGAATGTTTATCTCTTGCATTTCTTAAAACTTGTTTCCTGGAATCAATAACTCAAATATCAAGTATAAAAATATGTGATACAGGTAATATAGCCCTTGTTTGAGCCACATTATTTTTCTCATTCTCATTCTTCTATTCATTATCACAATTCCTTCAATAAAATAATATTTTACATCATATCAATAACTTTTCATTCTTTTTCAACCACATATTTCCACATCATATCAACAATAAAAATGTATTATTACTCCCAAAATGTGCACCAAACATGAGCATAATATTGAAACGAACTATCATTTGCTAGCTATATTGAGAAACAATATTAATGTTAATCAAAACATCAACTAAAACATTAATATCACAAAACATCAAAACTCAAAAAAGTTAAGCATTAAAAAAACACCCAATAATGCATATTAATACCTATAAATGAACTCATTTTTCATGTATATTATTATTTTCTCTCCTTTACTTTGAACATATATACATTTTCACAAAATTTATATTTTTTCTTTTTAAGTCATCAATTTTCTTTTCAGTACTTCACATCTTGTGTGCATACTCTTCTTTATTAAGCCACTAAGATGACCCATGCAACGAGCTTTGGACCATTAACTCCAAGTCAGTTGATCATAGGGCATCATGTTATGAGAAATCCCTCGAGCTTAATTACTCGAGTCAAATAGCTTTCGAAGAAGAGTATACCTGGAAACATTTTTATTTTATTTAAGGGGATGTAGTCGAGCTTAGATCTATTAAATTAGTCAATCCATGTTCAAGGTTACCTTACTAACAGATGACGGTTATCCCAAATCTCACACACGCGATCAAGACTTACTCACAAGATCATAATGTGTGCAGTGCAGATGATACATGAAAAAACTTATACTAAGTACTCCAAATCAACATAAACAGAGTAATGGAAGATATGCTACAACGCATCAATTAAACTCATATTTGGTCACAACACACATATTCAAGTAAATAATATATTATGCTGCAGTAAAGATTTTCTCACTGTTTTTTTTATTTCTCGATTTTTTTTCTATTAAAAAAATAACCTACCTAAAAAGTAAAATCAAACAAAAAAGAGATGCGTGCAATAATTAATGAATGAATTAAAAAGCACAAGCATGCATCAAAAGTACCTAATCAATTAGGCATACAAAGGCTCTTACCTTTAAGAGCACCATGATCAATTTCTGATTTTTTTTTTTTAAATCACTCTTTTTCACCCAAACCTGAATAGTAGAAGACTTATCCCGAGTCAACTCTATTATAAACTTGGTCAATTGACTCACTTGATTAGTAAGAAAGTCAATTCGGCCATCAAAATCCGGATTTCTAACTCTATTCAGATTTTGATTTATATTTCTATTCAGGAATTTATGACACCAATGCCTTTTTATATGTCCTAACTCACCACAATCGAAGTATGTGGGAATAAATTTAAGAACAATCATAGATTTCAAATTTTGAACCTTAAGTGGAGGAAACTTATGTTGTATCAATGTTTCGATCATCAGATGCCTACATTCTTAGTCGTGTTCCTATTCAATAGTTTGCGACACTTAGGTCTTATATGTTATATCTTACCGCAATGGTGACACGTGGAGATGAACCTAGGAGCAGCTCTAGGTTTCAAGTTTTGTACCTTAGGCTTTGAGGCAGGTACAAACTTATTTTAAGATGAATTAGTATGAGATTTTGTTTACTTATTGTCAAAATCTCTTTTATTCCCAACTGGTTTGTTCAGACCAATCATATTATCAATTTTCTTAGATCCGCTAGAAAGTATTTGAAGTTGGGCATTTGGTTTTTTTTAGATCACTCGTAAGAGATTTAACCTTAACATCTAGAGACTCTTTCTCAACCCTTAATTCATTCAAACCTCTAGTCGACTCCTCAAGTCTGGCTATAAGACTCTCTTTTTCTAATTCAAGTGTATAAACCTTTTTAAGCACGACTTTATTTACCTTCTTAATCTTAAGACTCTCCTCAAATAACTGTTTATAAGCCTCCCGAGTTTCCATATCATGCTGATATCCTAAATCAGAAACTGATTGACTCATCTAGATAGAATTTTGGGTCAAAAATCGCTATTAGGCTCTGATACCACTAGTTCAACCCAATCACCTAATAGGTGAATAATGAAGAATTAAATTTATCAATTAAAAGTAACAACTCACTTTTTTTATTGTTTTTATTGGTTGACCAAGTCAAATTATCCCATGTTGATTTGCCGCAATAAATTAAAACAGTAAATAACATAAGATTTGATGATGGAGAAAACCTTCAATTGGGTAGAAACTTCGGGATCAAGCCACCAGTTTCCACTATAGATAATAAGAACTTACAGCATGATCTAGTCTAGAAAACTCACTAGACTCGCTAATCTAATTCCTACAATTTTCAAGACTCACTGGAACATGCTTCACTCACACCTGCTCCCGATGTTTTGGAATTGTCTCTCCTATGGAACACTAAGAATGAAACCGTTCTTGTACTCTTCCCGTCCTTTTGGTCCAACCTCTCTCAAACTTCAACAACCTCTATTGAACAAGTACATTTTTTATGATATTTAGGAAGTGGGTGTTCTGGATTATAAGAATTTCGATATTTTTCCCAAACTCATAGTTGATTGATCTCAAGAATCAACAGGTTAATCTAAAGATTTGGATGTGTTCTTGAATTTTGGAATGATGTTATGAAGATGTAAAATAACGATCAACCACACTTTTGGGCGTTCATAGGGTATAAGATATATATAGGGAAAAGTGTTTGGGATGAAAATGGATTGAAAAACCAAGTGTTTGAAGTAAGACAAATTTCTAAACGTCGATCGTTGCTCCTGCGCTAAGACGGCGAGCAACAACTGAGCAGTCGTTAATATTTTTATCTTAACTTTCTCTCCTAATCTACAATTTAGGTGGATTCAAAATGTATTGGAAAACTAACTCAAATGGCTATAATTCTTCTCGAAATAGCCTTCTCCAAATTTCAATATTTTGCGTTGAAAGTTGCGATTGGGAATTTGATATAACTTGTGCGGCTCTTTGACATTCTTTAAACTTCTAATTGCATTCCGTTGATCATATGATCTTCTTGAATATCTTGGACTCCTTCAAGGACTATACTACCCTTCAAAAGACTCTTTGACTTTTACAACTCTTTTGTAACAATCCTATTCTTTTACAATAATTCTTTTGTCTAAAGAATTGACAATACAACTAAAAACTTGGCAATTACTACAACCAAGAAAGTGTTGATAAAACATTTTGATATGAAAGATATAGGAGATGCTAATGTCGTACTAGGTATTAAGATCTCTAACACATTTGAAGGGACATCATTATCACAATATCATTATATTGAGACTATACTTAAAAAATTTAAAGCATAT
Organism: Fraxinus nigra; assembly: GCA_903798295.1. Classification (NCBI taxonomy): domain Eukaryota; kingdom Viridiplantae; phylum Streptophyta; class Magnoliopsida; order Lamiales; family Oleaceae; genus Fraxinus; species Fraxinus nigra. The sequence continues at coordinate 3,516 of CAIGRH010162818.1, read as the reverse complement.
GACATTAGTCCTGTCAAAACACTAGTAGAACTAAGTCTACACTTTAGCCAAAAATACTAGTGAACCTGTATCTCAATTGGAATACTCATGCATCATAGGTAGTTAATGTATATTACGCGTCCAAATATCGCATATGCAATCAATAAATTAAGTAGATTTACAAGTAATTCGTGAAATGATCATTTGAAGACATTAATGAAGGTTCTTAAATATTTAATACACATGGTATATTATGGATTAGGCTATTCTAAATACTCTGCAGTGTTAGAAGGATTCAAAGTCTATAAGTGGTTATATTTTTATCATTGGATGATGAACATTGTCCTAGAAATCCTCCAAGAAAACCTGTATGCTCGGTTCACGATTGAATTAGAGTTTATTACTTTATATAAAATGGGAAAGAAGTGGAATGACTTCTTAATTTTCTCGAAGATATTCAGTGCTCGAAAAGTTGGTACATACTATTAGCATACATTGTGACAATAGAACGTATAATGGTAAATCTCAACATATTCATCAAAGACTACCATTAAACAACTGATTTTGAATTGTATAATCTCTATTAACTATGTTAAATTGAAAGAAAATATAACAAATCCTTTGACAAAAGGATTACCAAGAGATCAAGTGTACCATCTTTTACGGGGAATGGGCTTAAAGCCTATCGACTAAAATCAATGCAGCGATAACCCAAACTTATTGATTGGAGATTCCAAAATCTTGGTTCACTGAGACAACTAAGTTATAAATGATTCAGACAAGCACTTCTGCCCATTCCTAGATAATAAAAATGCTAGATTGCAAAGTGTATCAGGATAAGTTATACTTTTTATGATTCTTGTATCTTGGAAAAGTCAAGAGAAGCATGGTAGAATACTATAGGAGATCACCTATGTAAGTGTGAAGTGGGATCACTTCTATACAAATGTTGAAGCTTAAATTCGCTAAGAGCAGTTATGAAACCAAGAGTTGTTCAAGGGCAAAATGAGCACAGCCATGAGAACTGAATTTGTTAGGAAAGTTATAGTGTCGATATAATTGTTTTGTTTTACACCAACAGATGAACAATTCAAGATATGATGTTCACCGATTAGCCTTGTAAATCCGATTGTATTTTACTAAGTAAGGTTCAAAACAAAAAGCCATCTCTAATGATATAGCTTATCGTCTATACTCCTTTTTAGAGTCTGCATTTCTTATGCATATTGGTAATTTCCATTCATGTGGTCCTTATTGGAAATAGTTATAATTTTTATCAATCTTTGAATAAATATTTGGATGGATCGCGCTACTCAAATTTGACGAGAAATGGATCGAACATATTCTACTCATCGAGTAGATGAGTTGGTATACTTAGAAGTCGGAAACTATTTCCTGATGAATGAAAAATTAGTGAATAAAGTAAGGCTGAAAATTATGAATTTTGAGTAAACGAAGGGAGATTCAATATATTGTAATGTCGCTCAAGCGGTCACTTCGCGGTTAGCAAGCGATAGAGTCACTATCCTGAGCACTTGAGCAGCAAGACTACTGGATAGCAAGTGACCAGCAAATATGTGCAACTTTTTGAGAACATGTTACATTTTGGATAGTATTTTTTCGTGTGCAACTCCTCAACCTCTATATATTGGACCCTCTGTGTGAGGTTTCATTCACTTCAATTCTATGCCATCATAGCATATCATATAATATCATATTCTTGCCAAAGTTTTGCATGGAAAGCCTTGATATTTTTATGCAAAAAGGAGTGCGAAACTTCATTCGATTCGTTGTTTCTTATGACTCGAAGTGCTGTTATCACAAGGAGTTAATCGTTATATTTTGGGAGACGATTGCCAATCCACCATCGACCTTCTTGCATTTCCATTCCTTTGTTGATATTTATTCAATGGTTTGTATCCATTTTTTTGAGTTCAATCTTTATTTCAACTACAAGTAAGTTTGGTAAGGTTTGTGGTAAGGGTATATTTTGTTTATTACAATAAAGAAATCACTTTATCAACATTATTTACAACGTAAATGAAATTTATTTGTTTATTCCATCTTCAATGTTACACTTTTTTTCTTTATGAGAAAATAATATTAAAACTGAAAGGGATGCAAGTGATGTATAATTGCAAAATTGATGGCGAGATCAACTAACATACGAGATGCCAAATTGAGGAGCACGATTTTGACAATCAAGCGACACTTCTCATTTTATATTGATACCTAGCTCTTGGCGTCCATCGATTTTGGGGTTTCTGAATGCTTCTTTGAGAAGTATTTTATTTGAAACTTAAGGAAATTAGGGGTCAGTTATGCCCCTTCTATGTGCTCTCTCTCACATGTCCGTCTCTATGTGAGAATTCTGGTTTTCTACGAGAAAACTAGGTTTTGTGTGACCTTCATTTTTCGTATTTCATGAAAATTACAATAGCACTCTACTAGATGTATTGTGTTGTTGTGTTTAGAGAAAGGATGTGAATTTGCTCTTGATTCTTGAAGTATTGATTTCTGAGTGATAACTATATTAAAGATTTATTTGTGAAATACATTGTCTAATTCAACCTAGCCCTTATTTAATGGCCATTTTATAGAGAAATTAGGGGAAAATGATGGATTGAATATTGGATTTTTTGGAACTATGTGGTTAAAAAATAGGAAAAACTTTGAGTTTACGTTCAGAATATTTTATTGTGGGAATACGTGGCTGTAAATGAGAATGAGAATGAAAAATAAAAAAAAAAATTTAAAGAGAGTCAAAGAGGGAGGCAGACCTAATCTTCATTTATGTGCATTTTGTATCATCGGTGTTATTTGGTTGAGGATTCGAAGTAACAGAGCTTGATCGAAATCGATCCTTGGTGTTGTATATACTCCTTGTAACAAAAATGTTCCTAGATTGCAACTTTTAATTAATAATAGTTCACAACTAGTTAATACTGTCTAACATTTTTGTTATGAATGACTATCGATTTTTACTTCATAAGTGGTGGACTATCTTATGTTGGTCACCTCCCAAAAAAAAAAATTGGTATGTTTTGCCCATACAATTTATCACCTTCTATATTAATTTATGAAAGATCTCATTTTCATTTCAAATTAATATTTCATCATTTTCATCTAATATTTATTTTTCAGAAATATTTTTAGTTTCAAAACAACATTTTGACAATAAGTTTCATCTAATATTTATTTGCAATCTTCTTTTAGAATTTGTACATAGATATCGAATTAGAATAATTTCTTCCTCAATAAGTATATTTTTCAGAAATATAATTCAAATATTATAATTGGACTATGGAAATTTAATAAATCAATGTGACCAATTTAAAGTTAATAGGGACAAATTAGGGGTCCCAATAGTTAACTAATAGAAATCATACCTAATTAGACGTTCTTATGTTTTATCTTATTGGTTATTACACCTCCTTATAATGGGAAATCATTGAAAATAGCCAAAATTGAAGGGTAGCCTTTCAGAAATTGCCTTTGACCATTCAAAGGTAATAAACTACCAAAAATACCCCCAAA
>CAIGRH010162816.1:0-21068 GCA_903798295.1 Fraxinus nigra | reverse complement strand
ATTAAGTGGATCGTGTAAATATAACCATCTAATGTGGGATTCTAATACGAAGCATATGAACATTGGCACCATCATTCGTGGTACACTCGGACTCAAAAGATAAATCGCAAATTAACACAATACTAACTTTGTCCTATAGGCTCATCATGACTCATTTCAGCTCGAACCATCTTGAGACGGGTCTGGCTCAGGCCTATAAGCGGGCTGTCCCGAGCCTCTTTTCAACTGTCTGGACCGGCTTGATTGATACCACTAGATTATTCAGTTTTGAGATGCTTTTTGATCAGAACCCATGTGTTCAAATAGGTATCAAAGTTGCAAAGTACAGACAGAGAAGTAAAATCTCATATGCTGCAGATTAAAGGACGCTTTATTCTAGTCTGCAAGTACAGACAATAATTTAAATAGGAAAAGTGCAGTTGGGCATCAAAGCAGCAATATCATGAGATGGAATGGGGATCATGTTCTATGCAGGGTAATTTTTTCCAACAGAGAATTAAAATAAGAAATTATTATTAGAACAAGAAACCTTAACACGTGAAAACACTTAATATGTGGTCAAGAAGTGCTTATAAATTGATTATTAATCTTATATTTATTCGACACAAAATTTTATCTATAACATTTCTCCATAAGATGCTGGTTCCTTTAAGAACATTAATCTTGGAATTTGACTACTCGCTTGAGCATTAGACCAATCAATATCATGCAGAGTCGGGAGGAAGATGGATATAAATAGGGGGAGAAGGGATGCGACGAATAGAAATAGGATTCTTATGGAAGAACAACAAAAAGAATGTCATTCTATGTACGGCCCGAGTGGCCTGACACTCGATAATAGAGCCAAGAGCTGGCCCTGCCCATGGCTAGCTGCGTTTCTCTATTTTTACTATGTTTTAGCTATTTAAAGTTAAAATTTGAAAGCATTTCAGCATTATCTCGACATTCATGTTTGAAGTTCAGAAACCTTATAGAGGCTTACAAGGGTTTTTCTGTTTCTTCTATATTATTGGCGACATACATTTGAACGTGACGCCATGAGAATCAGGACATGGAATCAGTCGTACTCAAAAATTTTAATATCACCATTTAGTTAGCAAAGCGTGTAGCAACATTTCGTTGAGGTATCTTTGGTAGAAGAAATGTGGGAGAAGACATTGCCTAAGTCAGGAGTTGGATTCAGTGGGACCTAATTTAATTTTAGAAAAAAAATTCAAACACAAAATATGATAATATTAAAAGTAAAAAGTAAAAAGTAAAAAAAATAGTAAAATGTCGTATAAGAATTATTTTTTCTCAAATTTCAATGGGGCTATGGACCCCACTAGCCCTCACCTGCCTCCGCCACTGGGAGAAGGGTTGTAGAGTGGCTTTCCCCCTCCCATTCCCCAACTAATCCTCCCGGCCAAACAGACCTTAATAAATAAAAAATTTACTCCGGAAATATTTACTATCAGACAGGGCCTTAAAGAAAAAACATTTATCAGAAGAAAGGGAAACTTACATTGTTTACAACATGCAAGCAAAATAATTCCACCATTAATATGCTGAAAACTCATAGTACAAGAAAAGAAAGGGACCTCTTACCTGTTTGATATATCAAAGTTTTCCACAATTGAAGCTTTCAAATTGTATACCAGTGGACTCCACATATATTATGAATTCTCTTAATGTCATAATTTGACATAATTAATAAGAGCTAAGGAAGATGAAACAATACCCCACAACCCACAAGGTATGTTTCCAGTAGTTACAAAATTGGGACTCCTCACTTGTGTATTGTTGTCTTGTTTAGTGGTAAGAAGGACTAAACATACTTTTAAGGCATGTTTAGAACACAATATTATTGGACGAGAATTTAGCTTCTTTTCGTCGTTAATACCGTCCAATATTGTCTTGCCAACATCCAAACATGCCATAAGAGGACTTGTCTTAATTTGTTTGTCTGAACAAACAAAGGGAAAATACTGTAGTAGGCACCACCTTCTCAACCAACAAGGTTGCATCTCTCTGCATCCTGTTAGATTCGATCACAAGTATAGTTTATGTATCCTGGCTCTATTCTCTTCCCACCATAGCCTAGCATGAATTTCCCCGAATTTTTCCCGGCTGCATTTGGATTAAAGTTGAGTTAGTGAAGGTTATATTTGAAAATTGCCAAACAAATAATCAAAGATTTTCACACATTTCCTACAAAATTTCAAGATTGGATTAAAAGATTGGCCGGAATAGGAAACATAATGTGAGTGACAAATTTTGCTGTTTTCTTTTTCAGCTAACATACACTTGCATCTTAATATAAAGGGAAGATCAACTTTCTAATCCAATTTAAAAGAAAGTACATAACTAGCTTGTTTGGTAGAGTGAATTATATAGTAGTGGACTATATGAAGGAAGAAAAAGAAATTAAAATCTTGTTTATTTTATATCCGGTCAAGTTCAATACAGGTTATCAAACATATCCTACCCACATAATCTCAGATTCTAGCAAGACATAATATGCTTTAATTACTGAGAATAGGCAAGAAATTAACTAACCTGAATCTGACACGTCGGAGTTCTCGTTTGCCGTCTGCAAGTGCCCTGATGGTAATATAAACCCCAGGTTCATCCTGTTCAACCCATTCAGTTTCTAAATCACTCGCATTGCTTATGGATATCTCTCCAGAGCGATCTGCATCTCTAGATGAGCTAGTAGTCCTCATGGAGGCATCCATTGATGATGTTTCCGTTTTAGCGCCACTAATGCTTGAGAGTTTTGGAGTTGAAGCCACACCACAAGAGTCATAGTTATATCGAGAATGCATAGGAAGGTGATCAAGTGAATCTGAAGACGAATATCCCATTCCTGTTCCAGTAGGTCGTAATAAAGTATTGGGTAGCCGTTCCTTACCTAATGGTGGTGTTATGGGACTAGCTTCAGCAGTTTCAGTCTTTGAACTTGTGTCATCCTCAGATCTTGGAGTTGTTGGTAGAGGAAAAGCTTGACGGTTTAATCTCTGCACATTGTAGAGTTCCATAACCTTTTCACAATTTTCTGCCCACCACCTTTGAGCTTGCCATTTGTTGAACATTTCTCGACTAACGGAAAAAAGAACATCATATATTGGAACTACTGAGTAAATTGAACAAAATAATCCAGTAGAAACAGAATAGCTACAAAGCCGACAAACTAAGTCTTTTTCTCTGTAAAACTGAGATCAGCTACATGAATCATTTTCGTCCATTTGTTCGATCAATACTAATTTTACACGTACATCTAAAGCAACTAAACCTTTAGCAACAATTAAGTGGCATCAACTAAAAGGACCCTTAAGAGTTGAACTGTTTTAGAAATCAAGCAACCAATAAAATGATTAAATATTTTCACAGGCATGGACTGACACACAATCCATTCAAAAGAATATGATACGAGGCGTGAAAGTAGGGCCAGTACAAGATTGCATTTCCCATATATGCTTCTTCCAATTGTTGATGCTTTCTTGTGTACAAGGAAATGATTGTGATTTTATCAACAAAAAAAGAGAGAGAAAGAGAGAGAGAGCATGTCAAATACTGAGATTAATACATGCACAATTTTCACAAATTAACGACACTGAAGTGACTAAACTACAAGCGCTAGACTTTCGCCGTATTTCAATACGAGGTTAAATTACCTCATTCAAAAGTTTAGCCAACTACTAGCAAAATTTTATTTATTTAAATCTTATTTTCAAAATGAAAGTTCTAAAGATTCTCTCTTATTGCCAATTTCAGATAGATAGAGATGTGGTCAACTCTTCAGTTTCGGAGTGGAATAAATAGGATGTCCTTTTGTTTTATTGATGCCTCCCAACCAATTGACAAGAAATAGTTCACGAGACGACAATTTTAACCATGCGCATGACCAAAATTGATAATGAAAGCAATGGGACAACTACAATTAGTAAAAGGTTTCCAACACAATCAAAACACACCCACCAAAGTCATTAATTATAAGTTTGCCTTTTTGGACTTTCACAGGGGAATACTATTCTTTTATCGTCTTCAATCCCGACCCGTATAATTAAATTATTATTTATTATATATAAATACCGTGTTTCAAACATGCTCGATCATACTTGGGAAGCGTCTAGATTTCCTTTTCGTTTGAATGGCGAATAAACCTTTTCTTTTTGGACTTCAATTTTTAACTTTTTGACACATTTACTTTGTGTAATAATTGCAAATAACCTTTTTTGCGTGGGTTATGCAAACATTAATCAATTCAATTATATTTTGGTGCTATACATATTACATGCCTAAGTAAAACAGCACATCTGAGACAAATAATAGGAAAAAGACATTATTATTATTATAAATTAAGACTTTTTTTCTAATAATTTAAAGTCAATCGACTACAACATGCTATGTTAAAGAGAATAGGTCATCAATAATTATTATTATTTTTTTTTTAGAAAATGTGATTAAAAATAGACGCAAAATTATTTTATTAAAAAATGTATGTCTGAATATGAATTTGAAAAAAATAAAAAAAATTCAAATAAGCGTTAAAATAAGAGACTAAGAGAGGTCGTTTTGCTGACCATTAAAATTTCAACAAATCGAACCGTCCAAAATCAGAGGCAAAGAATGGTTTAAATTACGAAATAGTACCTGAACCGAATTTGCCTGAGATCATTTCCGCCACGTGGCAGGGACAGAAAGGTAATTAGAACACCGGGTTCGACCTGAGCCACCCACTCCTTCGGCTCGCTTTCTTCCACGAACACGACTGGATCAACTCGCCGGCCACTCGCTGACGTCGGTGTCCCCTCGCCACTTGATATTCCCTTCAGCCTTATCTGCAACTCCTTTCTCCCCGACGAGTTCGAGCTCCCCGTCCGCTTGTACGACCACCGGAACCTGTCCGACGCAACCGAGTCGGAATCTCCGGAGCTCCCGTTCTTCGGAAACTGAGTCGGCTGGGTCGTGCATGGCGTACAGTGGCTGTATGCACCTGACGCCTTCAACGCTATGTCCTTGATCTACAAAATTACATCCATCACGTTCAAATTTCAAAATTCTGATAAAATCTGCATATAATTTCCAGTTCGGTCGATTCCACACAATTTTGGATGTCAACTCATTACATTGATAAACAATTTACCTGAGAAGTGAGAGTTTTGATGGATTGTTTACTAGACTGGTCAATAGATTCATCGCTGGATTGCTTTGAACGCGCTATGCATGTAAGCATTTTCCCTTCTGCACTTGATATATATATATTTATAAAAATCAGTGATCTAACTTCACAATATTAAGGAGAGTTTAGGTGGGAAGAAGAAGAGATAAAAGAAGCAGTAAGTGCTGGTGGTGCTAACCCACTTTTAATGCCCACAGAGAGATTCCTGTTCATATTAATTAACAACAATCAACACCCAATAATTTTTTTTTATTTTTTACTGGAATTCCAAAAGTATCTGAGCTGGTAATTAATTTTTTACTGGAATTCCAAAATTGTACTTTGTAGTTAAGGAATTTGATGAAGAAGAAAGAGAGTGAATTTTAAAAGAAAGAGTTCCAAGGCTTTGGGCTTTTAGAGAGTAGGCTTTGCTTTTTCTTTTTCTTTTGAAAAAAATTGGGTGGGGAATTTTGATTTGCTTTGTTGGTTGCACGTTAAGATGAACAGAGCCGGGTTTTTAGCTGCTAATAGTTGTAGGGGACAGGATGGAACCTTTTGAGCGGTCTGCGCCGAAGGTTTAGTCTACTCACTATGCACACACTTTTCTTTTATTAATACAAATTTGCTTTATGAACGGTTCATTTATAAATTGATACAAATAAATAAATTGTACTTGTCGGTTCATTGAAACGTATAATTAAAAATAAAGTTTAGCAATTAAAAGTAACGAAAAAAAGACGTAGAAATAGAATCACGTAATCACTTAAGCTCCTATTTGACAAATTTCTTTTGAAATTATAAATTAGTTAAACTTTATTTTTGCCCACAAATTTTATCCATTTTTTAACACCAAGTATTTTGTGGAACACACCAACTTATAATTTCAAAAAGCTTTTGTCAAACATGGGTTAAATTTGTTTTCGGTAAACGGAGGGAAATCGACCCAAACAGTACATTAAAATTGTAAAAAAGCATGTCGAGCCATAGCACGAGTCACTTGATTTGTGTCCATACTAATTATGTGGGAATGCTAGGTTACTGAGGTAAGTCTTTAACTCTAGTATGACTTGTAAAATTGCACCCTCCGAAGTAAGAAAGATTGGATTTTAAAGTGCCACTGTGATATTAATACAATCTGACTAACATTTTATTACAATAAGGGATAATTGCAGCAAAAACTCTAAATCTTTGAAATATTAGCAAACTTTTCTGAAGCCTTTGATTTGATGCAGCTGTCGCCCATGACTTTTTTAAATGTTGCAAGTGAAGTCCTTTTGGACAATTTTCATCCATAATTATGTCAGTTGACCAAAAATTTAACTTTGACAACATTTTTGATATATTTAAAAAAATACAAAATAGTAACTTTCCATTTATCACATTAAATAATTAAATAAAAATAAGAAATTTAAAAAAGAAAAACACACACACACAGTCCATCCGATCACCTCCACCGCAAACTTAATCACAATCAAAGAAAAATTACATAGAAAGATCCACTCTGAGCCTTGCTCTAAATTTAGCCTAACTTGCTCATGTTTTTCACAAGTTCCAAAGAAAAAATGTGAAGAAAAATAAGCAAGACTCCCTCTTTCTCTAAGTAACACTCATTTATTCTCTCAAATTTTTCCCTATCAAAATTGAGTGCCCAATGTCTCTATCTATAGTGAATGAATACTACTGAATCTAGAGAGCAAAAGTGAAGGAAGAGCGGGAAAATGAATTTATTCAATTGAGGAATAAAAAACGTGATTTAAAGCAGTTAATCTTCTACTTAAATAGACAACAACTAAACTAATTTTACAGTTGGAGAATTAACAGAAATAACAGAATGTTAGCTGGCAAGTACTGTCTAATACTCCACCTCAAGGTGGCCGGTGAATGTCAAGAATCGCCATCTTGGATAGTAAGAGTAGTAAGGATGTAGAGGGCAGTGCTTTGGTGAACGCATATGCTAGTTGATGATGAGTGCAAATAGCTACTTTATCCCTGATAAAGTGGCAGTCTATTTCGATATGCTTCGTTCGTTCCTGGACGGAGGGATTGCTAGCAATGTGTATGGCTGCCTGATTGTCACAAAAGAGAGCTACTGGACCAGATTGTTGAATGTGGAAATTAGTTAACAATTGATGTAGCCAAACGATTTCACTAGCTGTGGAGGCAAGTGCCCTATATTCAGCCTCTGCTGAAGAACGTGATACGGTGGTCTACTTTTTGAACTTCCAAGAAATCATAGAATCACCCAGGAAGATGCAAAATCGAATCATGGATTTTCTGGTGTCCAAACATGATCCCCAATTAGCATCCGAAAATGCACGAAGCTGGAGATCAGAAGAGGCAAAAAAGAATAAGCCATGTCCATGAGACGCTTTCAAGTTTCTAATATCTTAAAAGGTGATGTGCTGCCTCCAGATGAGGTTGTCTAGGAGAAGAGATAAATTGACTAAGTCTATGGACAGCAAATGTGATTTCTGGCCATGTCACAGTAAGGTAGATTAGGCGACCAATTAAACGTCTATACGAAGAAGCATCGGTAAGTACTTCACCATCAAAGGAGTTGAGCTTTGTTTGAGTCCATAGGCGAAGATGTAGGTTTACAAGCAAGAAAGCATGAATCTTTAAGCAATTGTAAGGTGTAATGGTGTTGGGATAAAAATAGGCCACGAGCAGACCTTGCAATTTCCAACCCAAGGAATTATTTCAAAACACCAAGATCCTTCAGTTTAAATTTACTATGCAGAAATTGCTTTAACTCTTCAATGACAATCAAATCAGAGCCCGTAATGATGATGTCGTCTACGTGTACCAGCAGAGCTACAAAGGAAGAACTTGCTCTTTTGGTGAAAATGGAGTAATCTGATTTTGATTGTGAGAAACCATGCAGAATGAGGGCTTGTGAGAACTTAGAAAACCATTGCTGTGAAGCTTATTTTAGGCCATTTATTGATTTGTGCAAACGACAAACATATTTCTCCCCCTTATTTGCAACTTGCATGTGTACATCATAGCCCAAGGGAAGGTCCATATACACTTCTTCAAACAAATCACCTTTTAAAAAAACATTATTGACATCTAGCTGGAAGAGATGCCAACCTTTTATAGCAGCAAGAGCAAGTAACATTTTAACCGTAACCAACTTTGCAACATGTGAAAATGTCTCAAGAAAGTCTAAGCCTTTTTGTTGTGTGTAGCATTTGGCTCTAAGCATGCTTTATAGTGTTCAATACTACCATCAGCTCTATATTTGATTTTTTAAATCCATTTACATCCAATTGAGTATTTATCCTTGGGTAAAGGTTGGACATACCAAGTGTGATTTGACTCCATAACATTTAACTCGTGTTTCATAGCCTTTCTCCAATGTGGATAGTGAACAGCTTGGTGATAAAACTGTGGCTCAAAACTGGAAGAGACATTGAGGAGATAGTTGTAGTGAGAAGAAGAGATGGATGTGTAAGAAATGTAGTTTTGCAAAGGGTATGGAGTGTTGGAAGAAGGCTGAGAATGATGATAAAGTAAATTACAATGATAGTCACGTAGGTAACAAGGTGGTTTAACATTTCTAGAGGGCCTTCGAACCATTGCTTCATGTGTTGGGATATTGTCAGCCATGTGTGTAACGACCCGACCTTGCACTGGAGCTGTTATTATATGATGGAGGTCTTGAGTTCGAATCTTGGGGGACACGTGAAAAAACCATGAGGGCTAAGATGGACATATACTTTCCCAAAGCGGACAGTACATACGATATGATAACGGCTCCGGCGCTAGGTCGGGTTGTTATAATGTGGTGGGTATTAGGACTATTTTGGAGATGTGAAGTAGAATTAGAACAAGGTGTTACAAAATTAGAATAAGATGCTGGGAGAATTGATGAAACATATAGAGGTGGATTAGAATTGGATATATCATATGCTGGTATAGGCAGAACTAAATCTGGGAATGGATCCACAATGTCATCCTGATGAGATATGGACTGAAATGGGAATAAGGACTCATGGAATATGACATCACGAGACACAAAGAAAACCTTTGATTGGATATTGTATAGTTTGTACCCTTTCATGCCTAGTTCATAGCTAACAAATATGCAGGACGCTGCTCAAGGGTGAAATTTTGTCCTAGTGAAGAATAGAGTTAAGGCATAACACAGACACCTAAAAACTTTAAGATGTTTATAGTCAACATGGGTATCATATAGAAGTTGGAAAGGAGACTCACCATGTAATAACGGAAAAGGGTTTCTATTGATTAAATATGTCGCAGCGAGCACTCATTCTCCCTAGAATTTTAAAGTACCTGAGATTGAAAGAACAGGGCACGAGGTACATTAAGAAAATGTTGGTGCTTCATCTCTACTACTGAAATTTGCTCAGGGCATTCAACGCATGAAAATTGGTGTAAGACCCCCTTGGAGTTGAAGAGTTCAATAAAATGTAGTTCAGGTGCATTGTCGATCGAAATTTCTTAATGAGCTTGCCAAACTATGTTTCAATCGGAGAGAAAAAATTGGGAACTATAGTTTTAACATCAGATTTTTGTTTCATGAGGAATAACCATGTGAACCTAGTACAATCATCAACTAAAGTGAGGAAATAATGATAACCATTATGTGTTGGTGTGTGGTATGGTTCCTATGTGTCGCAATGAATCAAATCGAAAGCATTTTTAGAGAGGTTATTGTTGGAAAAAAAAGGAAAGCGCCTTTGTTTATCTAAAGGATAGATGGAGCAATGTACATTTTCATGATCATTACTGGTAAATGACAGTTTGTTTCTCAGTAATTCCAATCGTTTAAAGGATAAATGTCCAAGGCGATTGTGCCAAATTTGTGAAGACACATTATTTACATTTGTAATGGAGGAATTACAAGTAGAATCAACAGAAAGAAATGAGTCAGAAATGAAACCACTTGAAGATGCAATGACATAAAGATCAGCAACTTTGTTACCCTTGCCAATCATCTTCAAAGTGTGCACTTCCTGGATGATACAACAATCTGCGAGAAACTTGACTTGGAGAAAAGAGTTTCTTGTCATTGGGGCAACATATAACAAATTAAAGTGGAACTGAGAAACATATAGCACGTCATATAATGTCAATAAATGGCTGATTTGAATTGAACCAGAAAATTTGACTTGTATGCGAGATTTATTTGGAAGTGTAACATATGAGTTTGAAATAAGAGTTATGTTTTGGAATACGGACTGATTAAAACACACATCGTTCGTTGCTCCTGAATCGATTATCCAGAGATTAGAAGAATGAAGCACAGGATGATTAGAAATGGAGAATGCAATACCTGATGTGTGTGCAAGTTTCACATCAGCATCTGTGTCTCCTTTGGCTGATGCAAGATGGGGATTTAGCATAGCTAACAGATGCTGATATTGGTTAGAATTCAAGGTTTGGACAAACTCATCGATGTTCCCTTGATAAGTAGAGGTTTCTGATATCTGGTTAGCTGTTGCACTAACCACCTGATTTGGAGATGAGGCTTTCTGTCTTGCCTGATATCTAGGGAGAAAACCATGGAGCTTATAACACTTGTCTACAGTATGTCCAGTAATCCACAGTAAGTATAGACTGGACGATCCTTTTCTGGTGTTTACCAGAATATTGATTGCTACTAAATCTACTGCATTTATTTTTTGGTGAAAAAGGCCGTGGGATTATTTCCACTAGTTGAGGTTCCTCCCACATTATTCATGCTCCTCTGGTGTTCCTCTCGAGAAACAAGAGCAAACACTTTGTTGATTGAGGGCATAGGATCCATGAGCAGGATTTGGCTTCGTGTTTGAGCAAATGAGTCGTGCAACCCCATTAAGAAGGACATTACATACTCAGTTTGGTGATGAGCTGCTAAGTCCTTGACTCCTCCACGTGTGCACTTTCCACACGAGCAAGATGGCCTATAATTGCTCAATTCCTCCCAGATTGTCTTCAACCTAGTGAAGTAATTGCTTATGGATAGTTAAGACTGAGCATGATTCATCAGATCACGCTTTAACTGAAAGATGCGTGGGCCATTTTTCTACTGAAACCTTTCCTTGAAATCATTCCAAATCTCATAAGCAGACATTGAATAAATGATGCTTGCTGATATATCCTTGGACATAGAATTGAGTATCTAGGAGATGACTATGTTGTTATTTCGAATGCAAGCACTAATCAGGTTATCATTACCTTTTTCCTTGGGATAGATCCATCGATGAAGCTTAACTTGTTCGTCACCGACAAAGCTATCAACATGCTCTTACTCCAAGAGGCATAATTATCTCCAACCAATAGTTGATAAACTAGCACAAGCCCCGGACTATCTGAGTGATGGAGGTAATAAGGACTCAATCCATCATCAATATTGGAATTACTTCCTGCATCTGCTGAATTCTCCGATAAAACTGCATCATCAGTTGCCATGGAGTTGATGAATCAGAAATCTAGAAGATCAAAGAAATTGAGTCAAGAATTGCTCTGATACCATATTGAATCTAGAGAGCAAAAGTGAAGGAAGAGCGGGAAAATGAATTTATTCAATTGAGGAATGAAAAACGTGATTTACAGCATCTAATCTTCTACTTAAATAGACAACAACTAAACTAATTTTACAGTTGGAGAATTAATAGAAAAAACAGAATGTTAGCTAACAATCCGCTGGCAAGTGATGTCTAATAAATACCCTTCAAGTTTCCATAACTAGCTCCAAAATTTAACACACAATCCCAAGATCTCCTTCTTTTATTTCCTCTGTCCAAATTTACCACTAATCTATGTATGAAATTGGGTAAGGCTGTTGAAAATATGGGATGGCTCAATCCTTTGAGGAATTTCGACAATTACTCAAAATAAACAAAAGTTGATCCAGTGATGGGTTGGATAATGGTGTTGTTGATGAAAGACCGTTGGAGCTCCCAAATAAATTCTAAGCAATTGAACTTAACATCATATAATTTATTAATTGAATGCGTTTGATTGATTTAATTTTCAACCCAGAAAATGTTATAATTGTCTATTTTTTATTGGTAGATAGATGATGGGGATAGAAGAGAGAGAATTGCCTGGAAAGTAAAATCATACTCGAAGTTGGAAAACATTTTTAAAGGAAAAAAATATCAATCAAACAGTACAAAAATATGAATTTGGGTGGAAAAAAAATATTTTTTATGAAAAATATTGGCAATTCTATATTCTACCCTTCATGGCTTTGCTTTGTAAACGTCGTTCTCTCTTTTTTATTCAACGGCTTACAGTTTAATTACAAGGTAAGGTCTTATTCTAGCATTTATGCATTTCTTTTTGTCTCTTAAAGGCACTCAGAAAACTTCAGCAATCAGATGGTAAAAGCGAAAGCTTATGATGGAGGTACAGGGTATTGTATCATTATGGGTCTCATTCAGTGCCATTTCTGGGTATTTTTCTTGTTTAATCGATTCTGAAACCTGGTTCAGCAATTGCCAGGGATCCCCTTCTTGACTGAACCTATTTGTCTACCATTATTTCAAAATTTTTTTTCCACAATTTCTCTAAAAATTCACTATCCCAAAACTTATTTTTCTACTTTAATGATAGACAAACAATAACTAGGTTTGTACACGGGTTTCGCCCAACTCGATAGGGGAAAATGGGGATTGAGAACATCGTCTCCACGTTGAATTAATTATTTATGTAAATAATATTTCTAAAACTTTATAATTTATATATTATATAAATATTAATAAATAAATAAATTTAAATGGGAAAACACAAGTTAAGGGAATAAAGATCTTCGCTAATTGCTACTGGGATTGGAAAATTTAATTCATGTTATTCATAATCAATGATTGCAGTAGTTATTTTTACGTTATATATAGTTTATTATTTGAATCCTCAAATAACAAGATGTCACATGTAATGATTATCGTAGTCGTTGAGTATGAATTTAATAAATTCGTTAATTAAAATTAAAATACAATATGATGTTGTTGAGATCAAACCTCAGTTGCGACCTCTATTGGACTAGTCTATACCAATCCAATCGGTCAATTGTCTATACCAATTTGGTTTTTTTAGGTGAATAATGTTGAAGTATCCCAGTAGGGTCAGATTGTTGGAATAAACATCATCTTTTTGGCTGTCAGTCCCAAAGATTCCAACAAAGATCACATCACATCACACCACATCTCTCTAGAAACAATAAAATTCACAATAGTGTTACCCCTCTTCCATCACAGCTACATCCTCGCCGCACAATCATCTTGAATACTCTTAAAATCAGCCAATCGTACGATTGTGAAAATCCCAACAAGGTCACCCCCACAAAGTCGTCAACCACGATATTCAATTATGGCAACCCGCTTTAAGTAATTGTACATTCGCCAGTTTTCTGGACTTTTTGTAGTCCTGAAATAGTCGTACTACACCTGACATATATTGATGTTGCAGTGGATCCGCCTCCAACCTATCTACACGTCGGTGTAGATCTATTTTTTTTTTAATATACTCGTCTTTGACACACCGGAATCTCAGTTTCCGATCATCTGTTTCTTCACTTTCTTTCTATATGATGAATACGTATTATATACACACTCTTTAGGTTACGGATTTTTTTTATTTTTGATTATATAATTCAATTATTTTTCTGCTAATTTGAAGGAATAGAATTCCTCATTTTCTCCGCCTATATATAATACGTGATTGAGCTTAGGGTTATGAACAAGGAAATACAATAAAATGAAGTAATCAAATCGATTTTTGATTGCATCAATCATTTTCTTAAACTCGTTTTGTTCACATACAATAAATACAGATGCGTATGGATATATAGTTATGTTCACATGTCGATGCTGAGGCGTAGAAAGGGCTCGGCAGCGAAGAAATCTCAAAATTTAGAGCCTCAATTGGATGAAAACAAGGAGAAAAATAACAATCAATTGCAAGAAAAATCGAATTTAAATGCTGCGAATTTGAAAGGAAATGTGAACTGTAATTCGAAATCGAATTCAGATGAGAAATTGAGGAAAAAATGGAATTGTGTGGACAACTGTTGTTGGTTCGTAGGATGCATATGCTCGATGTGGTGGTTTTTGCTGTTTCTGTACAACGCAATGCCGGCTTCGTTCCCGCAGTATGTCACGGAGGCGATCACGGGACCCATGCCTGACCCACCGGGGGTGAAATTAGCTAAAGAAGGGCTCACAGCGAAGCATCCGGTGGTTTTCGTTCCCGGGATAGTGACTGGAGGGCTTGAGTTGTGGGAAGGGCACTCCTGTGCTGAAGGGTTGTTTAGAAAGCGGCTATGGGGCGGTACCTTTGGTGAAATATACAAAAGGTATCAAATTAAAATCTGTTTTTTTATTGTCATGTGCATATGAATACGGATGTGCGTGTATTTGGAGAATCTTTATGTTATTGAGTACTGAGTTAAGTAATGCGACTATCTTGAATTTGGTAAATGGTGTAATTGAGCTTCCGATATGGTAGTTCTTCTCATGATCGTGAGAGTTCAAGAACTTGTAAGAATTCTGTTCTGCATGTCGAAGGTGCAGATTTATTCCATGTTAAAAGCTTGAATCTTCTAAAGATGGTAAGAGTTTGAAAATTTTGTTATGTAGTTATTAGAGATAAAGAGGCTATATCTCCCAAATAATGGTGGGTAGGTGTTTAATGGTCCTAAAAAAAGTTTTTAATGTTGATGATTACCAGCTTTTTCCAATTGCTACTGAAAACTATGAGTCCAATATTCACAGCGTTGATGAATTCAAACATTCACAGCATGTGCGGTTCACTTTTTTTCTTTACATTTGGACCTGGACCACCAAAAGTT
Organism: Fraxinus nigra; assembly: GCA_903798295.1. Taxonomy (NCBI): domain Eukaryota; kingdom Viridiplantae; phylum Streptophyta; class Magnoliopsida; order Lamiales; family Oleaceae; genus Fraxinus; species Fraxinus nigra. The sequence continues at coordinate 6,123 of CAIGRH010162816.1, read as the reverse complement.
AATGGCTGGACCTTAATAATGGTTGTCAGTATTTAGAAATGCTGACTATCAGAGATGAGTTTAAGTGAACAAAATAAAACAAAATAAAAGTCTGTCTTCTGGATTATGAAGTACTCGAATAAAACGACTGATAAGATGTATCTATTTGAGTATAATTATTTCATTTCAGATACTCTAGATATCTGTATTGTAATTTGAGAATTTATCACGTTTATAAGCTCTTGCTTAAGTTTTGTCCATCATATATCAGAAACTCACAAAGTGATTATGAAACATTATTAACGGTGAAAACTTTCCCCTTTCTGATGAAATAGATAAACTAATGGGTAGGGCACCAAATAATATTTCAATGTTCTGGCATTGCTACTCGTGTTAGAACCTCAATAACCATTTTATACTTCATACAACTTTGTTCCAGGGCCTTTCCTCCTGCTTGTTCCAATATGTACGTACTATCAATTATTCATTTTCAAATTTACACCCTGTAATTACTTGTGTAGAAAAACTGTTTTGGTAGCTTTACAGTGAGAGTATGTTACAACTTGTATTAGATAAATTAGTTTGGTATATATAATTTATGTTCCCTTGTCCGTGCAATGTATATCTAAGATGATTGGAGGCTTCTTACTTCAATTCGACTTATTTTGCATAAATAGTTTCAAATATACAGTTTCTTCTCATTCACGTGAATCATTTATGCAGACCTTTGTGCTGGGTTGAGCACATGTCTCTGGATAATGAAACTGGATTGGATCCACCAGGCATAAAAATCAGGCCTGTATCTGGACTTGTAGCTGCGGATTACTTCGCACCGGGTTATTTTGTTTGGGCAGTATTAATTGCCAACTTGGCTCGCATTGGATATGAGGAGAAAAATATGTATATGGCTGCCTATGATTGGAGAATCTCATTCCAGAATACTGAGGTATGTCATTTGTTGCCCTGGACGCACTTTAGTCTGCAATCCTTTTGAAGCTTATAATGTACTAACAGTAAACATGAGAATCTGAATAACCCAATATAAATGCAAGCTGGCATGTGAAATTGTCTATGTCAACAGATTAGAGGTCTGCAATATAAATATTTTATAACTCTGGGTATTTTGCTGGAGCCTCTTTCATTGTGCTTCAATTGAGACGATTCTTTTGCAAAACTATCAGGTTCGAGACCAAACTCTGAGCAGAATAAAAAGTAACATAGAGCTCATGGTAGCTACAAGTGGTGGTAAAAAGGTGGTGGTTGTGCCACATTCAATGGGTGTTCTGTATTTCTTGCACTTTATGAAATGGGTGGAGGCGCCGACACCAATGGGTGGTGGGGGTGGATCAAATTGGTGTGCTGACCATATAAAGGCTGTAATGAATATAGGTGGACCTTTTCTGGGTGTTCCGAAGATAGTCTCGGGATTGTTCTCCGCTGAAGCCAAGGATATAGCGGTTGCCAGGTTTTGCTTCTAACTTAAGTGGTTGATTGGTAATAGATTATCGTACCAGACTTTATCTCTGTTTCGCTGTGTGAAAGTTTTGTATATTATATTAGATTTATCTTGTCGACAAATCATTTAACTTCATCAATTTTCTCAAACATGTTTCCTGTTGCACTCCGGCTTTGATTATAAATTGTATTGTGCCCTCTTGTTGCACATAACTTGTTTGGGTCTGTTTAGCATTTATCTAATTGGTTCCAGGAAAGACAGGATTATTAATTATCAAATTCTAATTTCTCTTTTGTAATTGTGTGTTTTCAAAATTAGAGTTGAATATTTTGTTCCATTAATATTATGGGTTACCATATTTGTTTCTAGAAGAGCTTGAGTGAATCTTTTCTTAGTGAACTTGTCTTCAAGCTGACCTTAACATGTGCTGCAATTTAATTTCTCGTTAATTTTGCATTGGATATTCATGTTTAAAGTATAAATTTCTCCTTGTGCAGGGCTATTGCACCAGGTGTTTTGGATATGGATGTTTTTGGTTTTCAGACTTTACAACATGCAATGAGAATGACTCGGTCGTGGGATTCGACAATGTCAATGATACCAAAGGGTGGGGACACTGTATGGGGTGGCCTCGATTGGTCCCCAGAAGAAGGTCACGAGTGTAATGCAAAGAAGCCAAGGAACAATGTTATGCAGACAGCAGGACCTAATGGGACTGGGAATTCGGCTTCTGCAACTCTCGTTAAATATGGAAGAATGCTAGCATTTGGGAAGGATGTAGCTGACTTACATTCTTCAGAGATTGAGAGGATTGATTTTAGGGTAATGTTTCAACTACCATCTCCTAATTCTCTGAGAGAAGCTGTTTACCTTCAACTGAAAAGCAGTCCATCCACATGATCTATTTCATCAATTATTCTGCATGAAACTTTGATGTATGATGCTGATACTTTAGAAGTTATTTTCAAGTTTTATAAGTCATACTTCACACCAATACCCCCCTTCAACCTAAGCATCAGAAAACTTATATGATGTAGTACATCACAACTACAATTAATAGTTTCACTTTATATAGGAGTTTATCTTTTTTAATTATCTTATCTAATTTCCTTTTCTAGTCGTAATAAGTTTATTCATAAATCATGTTTAAATTAGGATTAGTTTATTTCCTTTTAGAATTTAGTTTCCTTATTTTAGTTCCTTTATTTAATAGGATTAGGGAAAAAATTTGCCTACAAATATAAGAATATTGTACACTTTTCATTACAATCAATCATATATCACTACAAAGCAAGATTATTCCAATATAATTCTTATTTTCAATTCTTATTACAAGACTTTCATAACGCTTCCGCACCATTATAGCTGTACTTTCTCTGTGTAGTCAATTTATACCTCAGAATATTATTTACTTTTTATCCTAAATAAATAGGACAAATCCTTGTTCGGCTGTTAAAGGACAGCGTGTTGAGCCGTTTAAAACAAAATGTTGGTAAGATGAATGTAGTGGAAATGAGCATGCTAAGATGGATGTATGACCATACTAAAATGGATAAGTTGAGATATAATAATATGCGCTCACAAGAGGAAGTGGTAGCGATTCAGAATAAATTAAGGGGATGATGACTTCGGTGGTTGCGATATGTTTTTTGTAGTCTAAATAAGCTCCGATTCATAAGAGTGACACAACGTCAGTAAGCCAAAACTAAGTAGCATATTGTGGTGGTTGAGGGTCCAGTTGCTATGAATGTTCCACTACATCTTGCAATGAATTTGAAGGAAGTGCTGGAAAAGGATTCGTTTAAGCCACCAAATTTATTGGGAACAAGGCTTAGTTTGTTATTATTGTATCCTAAATAGAGAGGGATTTTCTTTTAAAAAAAAAAACAGATGTATTTAACTAAATTGAAGTTTTGTCAGTAGTGATTTAGGTAAATACAAAATTGTTGGAGGAGATTTACTCCATGAAATTAGAAAATATTGTAATGGAGACCAAAGAACAACCTATAAAACAAAAATGACCTTCCATCTTTTGGTCTTATAAACCATAAATGGCCCTCCATCCATTCTATAAACTCCAAGAAAGTGCTCTTTAAAGAACCTGGGACTCAGGCCTCTAGGAAGCCAAATGAACAGATGGGTGTAAAGCTTATCTTTATGCTTCTCCATGAAATGCTGGTTAGATGTGATATTCTATTATTCAGTTGTGGCAAAATTCTGTGTTTCATTTTGCTTGCATGACTTAACCAATATCAACATAAAACAACTCGTTAAGTTAACCCTGCAATCTTGGTGAGTATTAATAAACTTCTGACTGCTGTAAGAAGACTCAGTTCATGTAATGAAGTTGGAGTGGAACATGATGCCGTTCTTTCATTTTTGTTTTAGTTCATAAATCAAAATCTGTAAATATTTCCAGTAAATAGCTCAAATGTTGACACTGGTGATTCATGATGAGGATTGGGTTTTGGATGTTTAAATATTTGGGCCATGGTTGGAGGGTATGCTTTAATTACACTTTTTAGTGCGGATTAAAAACGATGGTAATGATTTGATTATAGTTACTCTTTTCTGTATGTTTTCTTCTGCTGATATCATGATAGGGAGTAGCTGGATTCAGTGTTCACAAAATCTGTTAGCATAATTATATGGTCCTAATTGACCCATCAACAGAAATTATCCATTTCTAAGTGAAATTGTTAGTAGCATGATTTTGCTCTCTTTTTGTCAGTAAAAATTATGTATTTCTAAGTGAAACTGTTGGTACCATGATCTATTTGCGGTCTTTTCTTTTGGGTTGCAGTTCTTAAATAAGAAATTCTTTCGACCTATTATCCCAAGTATCATAATGCATCTGGAATTATTATCAGCGAAATTTTATATTGAAACTGGGTAGCAGGGAGAGACCTTCTACCATACTACTATTTGTTCCTTGCTATCATCCAGAATGAAGGTTCAGCATTGCTTATTCAATATGGAATCAAATATAGGCTGCATAAATTTCTCTTTTTCTTTTTCTTCTTTTTTTTTTTCCTGACAGAATGTCTGTAAACCAGTTTTGGTGTCTACATTCAAGAATCTCTAGAAAATTCATGCTTCAGCTTCTTCATTTAGTTTATTTTGGGTGACCTATAGGGAGTTATCAAGGGAAATAATCTTGCAAACACAACCTGCCGCGATGTTTGGACAGAGTACCAGGATATGGGTATTGAGAGTGTCAAAGCAGTTGCAGATTATAAAGTTTACACCGCTAGTACGATTTTGGATCTACTACACTTTGTTGCCCCAAAGATGATGAAACGAGGTGATGCTCATTTTTCGCATGGGATTGCAGATGATCTGGATGATAAAAAATATGAACATTACAAATATTGGTCAAATGCGTTGGAAACAAAGTAAGTTTCTATCCTGATAATCAAAGTTCTCCGTGATACTCTTCTTTCGTCCCTTCTCCTAACATATCTTCATTTTCAACTGTTCAATTTCTTTCAATGAATTACCTTCGTACAGTAGTTGATGTTTCTTTGAAAGATAAAAGAATGCACCATTTGGTGATATTGATATAAATTTGATATAAAAAACAGATCATTTTTGTTGAATTATCTAGATGGTCTAAATGATAGGAAACATCTATATTTCGTCTCTATCTCACTTTGTCTCCCCTTCCTGTCAGGGCATGAGTAAACACTCGCACATGGTTTTGGTGGTTTGTCTACATCTAAATTTGCTCTATATGCCTTCCAATGTTTTTGCTTTCTCAGTATCTGCTTTTTCCCTCTCCCACATCAATCAGTTGTTTGTTATAGATATCCCTGCATTATCTTTCTCCTCCTACAGGAACATATATCGTATTGGAGATTTTCTTGGCAATGTTTTATATTCTGCTTTCCTTTCTCAGATTACCAATGGCACCAGAAATGGAAATGTTTTCAATGTATGGAGTTGGAATTCCCACTGAAAGAGCGTATGTCTACAAGTTTAGTCCTGCAGCTGAGTGTTATATACCTTTTAAGATTGATACTGCAGCTGATGGTGGAGATGATGGCCCTTGTTTGAAAGGCGGAGTATATTCTGTAGATGGAGATGAAACAGTCCCTGTTCTTAGTGCAGGTTTTATGTGTGCAAAAGGTTGGCGGGGAAAGACTCGATTCAATCCTTCAGGAATGCGTACTTATATAAGGGAGTATAATCATGCTTCTCCTGCTACTCTTTTAGAGGGCAGGGGAACCCAAAGTGGTGCTCATGTAGATATAATGGGGAACTTTGCCCTGATTGAAGATATCATAAGAGTAGCTGCAGGAGCAACGGGAGAGGATTTAGGAGGAGATCAAGTCCGTTCTGATATTTTCAAATGGTCGGAAAGGATTAAGTTAAAGCTCTAAATTTATTTGGTAAGTTTCACTTTTCACTGCCTTTGTTGACAGCCTACTTGTTATGCATTTTTATGTTTCGGTAGACATTATCATCCCTCGTTGTGTTAGGCTACTGAATGTTTGGTGTATGCATGCATTTGAAAAGTAAACATGAACAACCATAATTGGCTGATCTTAAAAACTTAAAAAGTAAATAATTTTCTAATAAGAACATAATTTTGTTTATTTGTCAAAGTTAGTTGGAAATAAGTTACTTATTTTGATAGTAGGTAAGACATACTTTCAATTCTTTACTTAAAAAGTAAGAAAAAAAAG
>CAIGRH010162811.1:0-10437 GCA_903798295.1 Fraxinus nigra | reverse complement strand
AACAAGGATAGATTAGTGGCCCAAGGTTACAAAGAAGAAGATATTGATTATGAAGACACTCTTGCACCCGTAGCTCGGTTAGAATCTATTCGCATGCTTCTTGCATTTGCATGTCACAAAAACTTTACTCTTTATCAAATGGATGTTAAAAGTGCATTCTGAAATGGTTTTATTCAAGAAGAAGTTTATGTTGAACAACCACCCAACTTTACAAATCATAAGTTTTCAAATCATGTTTTCAAACTAAGAAAAGCTCTTTACGGACTAAAGCAAGCTCCTAGAGCTTGGTATGAACGATTGAGGAAATTTCTACTCTCAAATGGTTTTTCTATTGGAAAAGTAGATACCACTCTTTTTATCAAAACTCATAAGCAAGACATACTTATTGTTCAAATTTATATTGATGACATTATTTTTGGGACAACAAATATCCAACTTTGTGAATAATCTTCCAAAACTATGAGCACGGAATTTGAAATGAGCATGATGGGTGAACTCAAATATTTTCTCAGAAACAAACTTGTGAGGGCATTCTCATAAATCAAAGTAAATACATATTAGATATGTTAAAGAGGTTCGAGATGAATGATCTAAAATCGATGAGCACTTCCATAAAGCTTGACGCCGAATATATCTCAGCCGCAAGTTGTTGTGCTCAAGTGTTATGGATGAAACAAACCCTAAGTGACTTTCACCTATCTTACGATCATATTCCAATCATGTATGATAACACTAGTGCCATAAAATTATCCAAAAATCCCGTTTTACATTCTTGAACTAAGCACATTGAGATAAGACATCACTTTCTTAGAGACCATGTTCAAAACGGGATATCTCACCTGAATTTGTTGATACCGAAAACCAATTGGCCGATATTTTCACCAAACCTCTTGCACCCGATCGTTTCACGTTTATTAGACAAAGTTTGGAACTTATCGAGTCAAATAGCCTTCAAAATTAAACTTCTCATTTCTTTTTACTATTATTATCTCTTTATAATTCATATTTTAAAAAATGTGTGCCAGACATCCGATATCTTGCGTCCAGTAAGACAGTTTTTTTTCTTGTCTTTTCTTAGCGGACTTTCGGTATACAATTTCTACAGTTTTTAAATCGTGATGTAGCCACTTTCACTCACTATTTCCTCTTCACAATCAATCTCCTCTCGACACAACTCAACTAATCCACTTCAAAATCATCAAGTTTTCTTCCTAAAACTCGTTTTTCATCAATTATTTACCCTTCAAAATCTGATTTTTCGCCACTTCATCGACTCCTACTCAAGGTCCGAGCCCTACTTTTCCAAATCTCACTTCTTACCTTAATTTTGCTTAAAATCCAACTATTAATCACCAATTCTCCTACTTTACAAGATTTTCTAACACTCTAGATCATCTATTCAAAGACTCTTATCCATAAATTTCGAAATCCCCCTCTTCAAGTCATTATTTTCGAAAATCCCCATTTTTTCTTGAAAATGTCTACTTCACACGATAGAAGCAAAAGGCTCAAGCAAACCATTCGACGACGCTCTACATCTCCATCCTCCAAAGAAGAAGACATGGACCTAGAACCCCGAGTCGCCGATGAATCTCTTTGTGAAATCACCCATTTTTGTAGGTAAAAATGTTGATATTCCCTCTTTTACTTTTGATGCCCCTGCATTTAGGATAGAGGAGTTTATCATGAACATAGGTTGGACATCAGTTTGCATGATAGAAGAAAACACTTATCCACGGTTAATGCGGGAATTTTATCAAAACATGACTTTTCCTTCACTGGATGCCGACATTACATGCTTTATCAAAAACCTTTGCATCACAGTTTCAAAACTTCTTATTTGCAGTATTCTTGAACTTGAATCGTGTGCTATCCAAACTTTCGTGCATAAAATTGACCCTTCAATAGATGGTTATAACTCAACCGATGCTTGTCGTCGTGTCACAGGTAAAAATATTTAAAATATTACAAAAATATACTCAAACCAACTTACTCTTCCTTGTAAAGTTTTGCAAAACATCATCGCTAATGTCATATTACCTAGGAAAGGGCATCGAGATGAAGCAAACTGTTTTGATCTTTTTTTCTCGATTCTTTTCTCAACGGTCAAAAAGTTGATTTCCCGACCATTGCATTAAGTCTCATGCAGTTCATTCATTCTTCGTGCGTAGCTAAGGTACTTCCCTATGGAATGCTCTTAACTAAAATCTTTCAACATTTTGATATCCCTCTTCATGACGAAGCATTCATCAAACCTCGTCCCACCGAAACCATTTGTTCCACTACACTCAAATGCATGAAAATAATTAAGAAAAATGGACAATGGGTGGCTGAAACAAAGGGGTTCGACCCGGCTTTATAGAGAAGAGGATGAGGACGATGATGATGACGAGGGCACACCGCATGCCACGAGCGCCTCACGCACTACACCCCTGTTGAACGCTACGCATCCTGCTAGTAGGGGTCTTTTCGAGGACCAGTTTGCACTTTTGAGCGGACGGATCGACTCTCTTACTATGACGGTTAACGGGACAAGGGGTGAACTCCATCACATACAAGCTCAGCAGGACATGATCCTCGCATGACAAGCTACTATGCAAGATCAAATGACTACCTTCTTTGCCAACATGCTTGCTTGGTTCCCGCATCCCCCTCCTCTGGCTCCATAGTTTCCTTTTTTGTTTGTTATCTTAAAATTAGTTTTTAAACTATGGTTGAACGTTTTGATTATGTACTTAACTATGAAATGATTATGAAATTTCTTTTAGATGTTTTACTGTTCCATCTCTATTTATTAATCTTGTTTAGTTTCGTACTTTTTGCTTATTCCAAAAGGGGAAAGAAATGGAGAATAGATTTGCATGAATAAATAGGGGGAATATATGCTAAATAGATAGGGGGAATATGGGTATAAAGTTTTATTAACTATCAATTTGTTTGAATTATACATTGCAAATCATTGTGTTTNAGTAGCATATGCTCTAACCTATCTATTCAATATCAATTGTTTTGTTCTAATACTATATTTGTTTGCTTATGACAAAAGGGTAAAAATATGATATGATAATATGCTTGAAATAATAATAAAAAATGTTTGCCTTCATAAACATATGTTTTAAAGCGTTTGATTATTGGTTTGTAAAAGATATGGGGAATATATGGATCACATGCAAAATTTAGGATTTATATTCTTTACCATTTGTTCAATATTATCTTGCAAATCATTTTGTTTGTCATAATCAAAAATGGGGAAATTGTTGACCTATGGTTGACGTCTCGTTTTAATTATCACAAACAAATTAAATTTATTATTAACAAATTGATTTCAAGTATCTACAGTGATGATTTTATATGAATAAAATTGATGACACAAAGTTCGAGGCCATGAATTTGCATACAATGATCAATGTGGAAACAAGATCAATCAATCGAGGCTATGAAGAATGATATGGTAAATCCCTCGAAAAGATGCCTCAACGAAAATCGAGACAAAAGTCGAAGTACCGTCAAAATGTTCAAAACAAAGAACTTAGACTTTTTCACAATCATATGTAAAGGTAAAACATTTCAATACTTGGCAACGAATCGTGACGATCTCAAAGTTTTAAATTTACGATCGAAAAATCACGATAAAAATGTTTTACTCGAGAAATATGTTTTCAAAGGTAAAAATCGGAACATGTATGTTTAGAATATAACAAATGATTTGAAAAACGTTTTAAAATGTCCCTCGAATACCTACATTTGATAAAAATAAGAAACGGGGACGTTTGAAGCCAAAAGTGGCATACCGGACGTCCGGTATCCCGGTTTTTTTTGCTCCAACGGTCAAGTTTCCAATGTTCTAATTTTCTAACAAAAATAACGGATATTTGATCGTCCGGTACAGTGTGTCTAGTAAGCAAAATGTTTGACCATTTAAATGCTATAAATACTCCATTCTTTCCCTTCTTGTAACAACTTTTCTTGAGCATAAAAGAAAGGCTTTTATTGATCACAACCATCATATTCTCTATCATTAAGAAGATCAAGAAGTATTAAATTCTTGAAAAACTTTAAGCGATTAACTTTGTGAAAATCTTTGGTTCTTCAAGAAGTTTTTCATTTTAACACTTTGAGCTATACTCATTTATATCTATTGAAGTGTTTGCATCTTCTCTTCTTGTTATTAACCTTGATTCTATCATTCGATAAGAAGACAAGATCTCACTTGTAAATTCATTTTGAATTGTGGGTCGTGTTAAGGCCCCGAAAAGCTCAACATTGTAAAAGAATATATGCTCATTGGTTGTAAGTCACCGAAAGCATTGTAAAGGGTCGGATTGCACCACAAGTCAATCAACATAGTGATAAAGACCTAGTTCATGACAGAGAGCTTCGTAACGGGGGACGTAGATTATTACGTTGGATCAAACCTCCATATTATATCGTTTGTACTCTTTAACCCTTTTACTTAACGTCTTACTTTGTACAAGATTATATCATTTCATCTATGTGCTTATTTGTGTTTAATTGATTTGTTCATCATTTGTGTGATCATTAGATTAAAATCTTGAGTAGTTAACGAAAAAGTTTTAAAAAAATCAATTCACCCCCTCTTGGTTAGCCTATCTTGAGCTTTTAAGATCTACAAAGACTCATCAAGAAATCTTCAAAATAACACTTCGAACAACACCCAAACTATCAACAGAGAAATCACACAGATTCTCACAATATTCACTCAGAATATTACACCATGAAGTTTACTCTATCACTCACAACACTTAAAATCTAAGAGTCGTGAGCTCAAGTAATAAATCAATTTACCATCCAACGGTCAGCAATTCACGTGTCAATCATTGAAGAGAAAACGTTTCAATTATAAAAGCATGTTTCTTCAAACACGATTTTACTATCAAAGAATTCTGGGACACCACAGGACACCACAAGAGAGAACTAGGGTTCGATTCCAACATTCTCCACCTTGCTACCAGAATTCGTGCTATCTGTGCATCCAGGAGCATATTCACATTTTATTTTCATTTTCTCTATATACGTATATCAAAAATCACAAAGAATTAATGGAAAGGAATTTAAGACAATTCAGAAACTTGTTTAAGGGAATCACTTTAGTCCCCATATCAGATGTATTATTCTGTGTTGCAATCTTTTCAAATTTTATTATTCCCTTAGAAATAATATCTCTAATGAAGTGATATTTAACATCAATATGCTTTGTTCTATCATGAAAGATGGGATTTTTACTAAAATGAATAGCACTTTGATTATCAGAAAACAAAAGAGTTTGAGCATTATCAAATCCAGGTTCGACAGTAAACCAGTAAACCACATTCATTCTTTTATAGCATCAATAGTTGATATATATTCAGCTCCAGTAGATGATAATGCAACGATCTTTTGTAATTGAGACTTTCAGCTTATGACAGTACCACGTAAGGCATAAAAATATGATGAAGTTGATTTCCTATTATCTTTATCACCAGCAAAGTCAGAATCTGTATATCCCTTTAACATAATACCCTCTTTATTAGATTTAAACACTACGCTTAAATCAACAGTACCCTTCAGGTACCTCAATAACCCTTTTAAGGCATTCCAGTGATCTTCTCCATGATTACTCCTAAATCTGCTTAATATACTAATTCTATGTACAAGATCAGGCCTAGTACAAATCATTAAGTACATCATAGAATCTATAACATTAGTATAAGGAATCCTAGACATTCTAGCATATTCATATTCAGTTTTAGGATAACAATCTGAAGATAGTTTGAAATGATTTGCAAAAGGTAAGGTTACATGTTTGCAGTCAAACATATTGCATTTTTTTAATAATTTTAATCACATAATCATGTTGGTTTAAAAACAACAAGTACTTTTCTTTATTCCTTACAATTTGCATACCTAAGATCTTCTTGCCAGAGCCAAGATCTTTCATGTCGAACTCATATTTCAATTTTTGTTTAATATTTTCAATTTCAGCTTTATTGCAACTAGCAAGCATCATATCATCCACATAAAGGACCAAATACAAATAATTTTTACCTCCATTACCTTTGTAGTACAAGCAAGTATCATATTGACTTCTTTTGAAGCCCAATTTTAGAACAAAAGTATCAAACATTTTGTACCCATTGTATGGGGGCTTGCTTTAAACCATACAATGATTTCTTTAACAAACACACAATATTTTCACTATTACCTTTCTCAAAACCAACAAGCTGTCTCATGTTGATAATTTCATCAAGTTCACCATATAAGAAAACAATGTTAACATCAAGATCCCATTTAAATTGAGCTACAAGGGCAAGTAAACATTTAATAGTAGTGTATTTCACTACAGGAGAAAAAATTTCAGTGTAATCAATGCCTTCTTTTTAGGTAAAACCTTTTGCTACTAGTCTAGCATTGTATCTAATGTTATTGCACCCATCTTCTCCCTGCTTGATTTTATAGATCCATTTACAATCTATTAATTTCTACACTTTAGGCCTTTCAACAAGTTCTCATGTTTTGTTTTTAATCAGAGAGACCATTTCATCTTCCATAGCAGCTTTCCAATTTCCACTTTCTTTACAATTTATGGCATCATCATAAGATTTTGGTTCATCTTCAGAAAGTTTTTGATAGGTAAACAAAGAAACAATTATCACTATCAAATCCGGTGGAGGGCTTGTGAGTTGATACTCATCAAACTACAGGATCAGATTGATCAATATGATCAATTTCTTGTTCAGTTTAAGGTAAAATGACATTTTCTTCATGTTCAGTATTATCAATAGTAGATCCAAGAGTATCCTGGTGATCACTAAAGGACTCTACCTCAATTTAAACATTTTTATCAGTTAAAACATCCTCTTTTCCTTCAAGGTAAGGCATCAAAGATTCATTAAAAATGACATCTTTTCTAATTATAACTATATAACCCTTTCCAGATTTAACCCACACTCTGTATCCTTCTACATATTCATCATAACCTAAGAAACACATTTAAGAGATCTAAGTTCTAACTTTCCAATGTTTTGATGAGCATATGCAGCACAGCCAAAAACTTTCAGGTAAGAATAATCCACAGAGTTATTAGACCACACAACTTCAGGAACATCAAAATTCAAAGCACTTGTAGGACTTCTATTAATCAAATAAGTTGCAATCTTAACTGCTTCACCCCAAAAATTTTTTGGCAAACCAGACCTCAAAAGGATACATCTAACTTTATTTAGCAAAGTTCTGTTCATTCTTTCAGCCATACCATTTTCTTGTGGTGTATAAGTGACAATTCTATGTCTCAAAATGCCATGCTCTTTACAAAAATTATTGAATTCATAATTGCAGAATTTCGAATCGTTATCTGTTCTCAAATTTTTATTTTAAGATCAGTATGATTCTCAACTTGGTTTTCAATCCTTAAAAATAGTGTCTCATCATTGAATTTTAGCAAAAACACCCAAATCTTTCTTGAGAAATCATCTCTTATTAACAGATAATATTTGAAGCCAGATAAGGTAGACACAGCAGCAGGATTCTACAAATTAGCATGCAAGTACTCAAGTCTTTGTTTGGATTTTTGAGTTCTAGTGGGAAAAGGAAGTTATTTTCCTATAATACATTGTTCACAATAACCAAAATCACCAATGTTTAATTTTCCTAAAACACCTTTTGATTGCAAAAAATTCAAACTCTTTTTACCATTGTGACCAAGTCTTTCATGCCACAATTTTGCCAAAGTAAAGTTTTCAGATACTGCAGAAGCAGTCAGCCCATCAAATGTTTAGCTTTCAAGTAATACATGCCATATCTCTTAGGGGCAGAAGCAATCAAGTCATTCTCCCTAAGAGTTTTGATATGTCCTTTCCCCAGATTTATGTTAAACTCCTTATTATCTAACATGTGTAGGGACACTAAGTTCCTTTTCAAATCTGGGACAAATCTAGTTTCTTTCAGAAACAAAAGGTTCCCATTTTCGAATAGTAGTTTAACAGTTCATATTCCACTTATTTTGCAGGCAAAGTTATTTCCAATTATAACGTGCCCTCCTTTGCTTTTTCAAAATCAATAAAGCAGTTTTTGTTTGGACACATGTGAAAAGAACAGCAGAGTCAAGTATCCATTCATCACTTAGTTTCTTTTCCAGCACTTACAAGGACTAAACCATTTTCTGCTTTGGCTTTATTATATGCAAAAGCAGTACTCCCTTCTTCAAACCCTTTTTCTTTTGCTTCATTTTTCTTTTTAAAACAATATTTAGCAAAATGACCAATTTGACCACAATAATAACATTTCTTGCCCTTAGTATTATTTTTGGTCTTATTCCTATCAGTCCACCTTTTACTTTCTTTTGAAAATCTTGGATGATGTTCAGATTTACCAAAGGTTTTTCCTTGGACAGTAAATTTACCCCAGTGTGACTGACACTTGACTCAGCCTTGATTTCTTGTGCTATATTTTTCAAAGCAATGATTATAATATCAGTAGTGAGTTCATCTCTTCCATATTCAAGGGCAACTTTAATGTCCTTATACCTGTCACTAATGGAGTTTAACAACACTACAACCAACTGATCTTTTGAAAGTTTTTCATCACAATTGGCTAAGTCTTGGATAATTTTTGTAAATCTATTCAAGTTTTCATCTAAATCGACTGAAGGATTCATTTTAAAAGAAAATAATTGTTTTAAAAGAAAACATTTGTTTGTAGTAGTTTTGGTCACATATTTGGCATGAAGTATGGTCCACAATTCAGAAGCTATTTTAGTTTCACCAATACTTCTAATCACGTTTTTAGATAAGTATAAGAAAATAGTACTCCAGGCAACTTCTTTAAGTTCAACTTTCTTTGCAGGAATTAAATCAACATGCTAACTATCTTCCAAAGCTTTAACACATCTCATTTGCATTAAAATAGCTTTCATTTTCTGACTCCACAAGTTAAAATCGATTTTTCCATCAAACTGACTAACTTCAAATTTTGCAAAAGCCATGATATAGTCAAGTTAGACACACAGACTGAAGATAATTTACACAATATACGAAGAACAGTAAGAGTACAGATTGGTGTCAAATAGAAAATCATAGTAATACACTTAGTATAACAAGATTTTCAAATATCAAGTCCTTGCAAAGAATAGGCAGATCAAAGTTCTAAAGAAAACACAATAATAGAGATCACAAAACAATGTTTCAGCGATCTTTCCAGCAAGATTCTTCAAGTGCACACCCATACTTGATTTATCTCAGATTCCAGTGGCCTAGAAGGAGCCACTGGACAAAGATTAATCTAAGGGGGGTTTCAACGATGTACGAAAAATCAAGGGAATGATCAAGAAACCCTAACTACAGAAAGTAAACTTTACAAAAGTTAAAGATCTCACCAAGCGAGTTTATATAAACCCGTTTCCTTTTGACTTTCTTAAAAGTAAATCCAATAAACTTCAAGATCTAAAGCAGATCTGCCTCTTTCTTCAAAGATCCAAGTAACTTGTTCATCAGTTAAAGCTCTGATACCACTATAAAGCCAAGACCCACACAATATAAGGATCGACAAACAAAAATAATCAAATCAAATTGAAAGTAAACTACAAAAAATTAAAGATTAACACCAAATGATTATTTCAACTGTAATTTCGGTGGTTCGATGACTGCTTCTAACACCTACATTATCCGTTGAGCATCCAAGAAAAGGATTATCCTCAGTTGCACTAAAAATAACCCAAAATGGCAATGAAAGTTACAAATGTTCAGAGAAATGAAATAAGAGACTTATCTCTCAAATACAGTGATAGATCTACAAAGATTCACCAAGTAATCTTCAAAATAACCATTCGAACAACACCAAAATTGTCAATAAAGAAATCACACAGATTCTCACAATATTCACTTAGAATATTACACCATGAAGGTTACTCTATCACTCACAACACTTAAAATCAAAGATTCTAAGTGAATCGAACAAAACATCAAACCCTAGCATTTCTCCTCCCTATTTCTCTCTTTTTTCTCTCAACACGTAAGAACTCTCTAGAAGAATAATGAATAGTTCCTCCACCCAAGAGTCAATGAGCCCAAGTGATAAATCAATTCACCATCTAGTGGTCAGAAGCAATGCACATGTCAATCATTCAATAGAAAAAATTTCAATTATAAAAGCGTGTTTCTCCAAACACGATTTTACTAGCAAAGAATTCTGGGAGCACCACAAGAGAGGACCAGGGTTCGACTCCAACAGTATACATATAATATATAAAATTAATTAAAAACTTTAAATCATTTATTACAAAAAAATTCAACAAATCTTAGGGTCCGTTTAATTGTAAGGGTGGAAAATGGGTGGAAAGAAAATGTTTTACAGGGAATTGATTTTCCTAGAAAATGTTTTACTGGGAATTGTAATTAATTGTGTTTGATTGGTATAATTTTTCATGAAAAATGTTGAAAGTTT
>CAIGRH010162807.1:0-11123 GCA_903798295.1 Fraxinus nigra | reverse complement strand
TTATTCTAAGAATTATGTAAAAAGTGTTTTCTATCGAATTATGGAATTATTATATTAGATTTAGAATCTACCGATTGTTACATATTTCAATTCTTAAATATCTAATTTAATGTATATCATACATTCTTGATAATTGATAATCTTATTATATTAAACTTTCTTTTTCAAAATATGTTAATTATATTCTAAACACGACCTGGCCCTAATCCTAGTTCGAATTCATATGCATAACACGCATTCAATCATACGATTATAAGAGCGCCATACATGCTATTCCTAACATATATTGTCTATGTGTTAACCATGTAGTATTATAAACCTATTGTAAGCCTCTCAGTATTATAATAAGCAACTAAGTATCTAAAGAGTGCGCAAGCATTTCAATAATACAACTAATCATACATAATTAATCAAGAAATACAAGAATTATTAAACTACATGTCTTTACATTAAAAATAAATAAACAAAGAGTTCATGTTCATCTAATATAAATAAGAATTTGGCCTAGCATGATTTTTTAATATATTACAAGAAGAATAATGGAAAATCATCATCTTGAATGAATATGGAGAGAAGAAGTATGTGGAAGCAATTTATTTTTCTTGATCTTCAACCCTAAGTCTTGATTCTTCAAGATCTTGAAGTGATTCACCTTCAATTCTTGTTAGATTTGATCTTTTCCCCCCAAAGATGATACTATGATATGAATGCGTATTAAGGGGCTAGAGAGAGCTCCCTAATGTTTAGCCCTTGTCTTATGTTTAGAGGAGGTGAAATTAGTTCGAGAAACAC
Organism: Fraxinus nigra; assembly: GCA_903798295.1. Classification (NCBI taxonomy): domain Eukaryota; kingdom Viridiplantae; phylum Streptophyta; class Magnoliopsida; order Lamiales; family Oleaceae; genus Fraxinus; species Fraxinus nigra. The sequence continues at coordinate 10,331 of CAIGRH010162807.1, read as the reverse complement.
TTCCAATTTTAGTTTCAAAAGAGTTTAATTGAAATAAGGAAAAGTGCCCATGTCGTTAGAATTTGAACTATGCATACGCAAGGTATAATCCTTTGCCCATGCGCACGCATGGCAAATGAAATTGCAAATGAATTTTTTTAGTCCCCAAACTTGTAAATCATCATTTTTCATTCATTTCATTTATTTTCACTTCAATTCATTGAGTTTTACCTAACAAACAATAAATACACAAGATTTTATAATTCATCAAAAGTACTCTCAAATATCCATATTTATCAACCTGGATTAGTATGTAAATTACACTTATCAGATGAAATATAGTATATACCTGATTTTTGAAAGAACAAAATTAAATTCTGATTTTGAAGTGGTAAGTTAAAAAGTAAGGATAGGTGCAATTTCATCTATTGTATACAGCAGGGGTCCAAAACAATTACATGCCGCTCAAGCCCCAAGCCCAAGTCCTAGCCTTAAACTCAGGTCCATCTAATCTCTTCTTGACAAATCGTTCCACTCTTTTTCTCGATTTCATCAATAAACTCATCACTTTGGTCAAGTTTTGGTATGAATGAGGCATGGACTACTAATCGAGGTTAATCCTTTGCAACTGAATATTGAGTTCGAAATCTATAGTACCTCCATTGAATTCTTAGTTTTAATTTTTAGAAAGAATAATTGATGTTCTTGATTGGAATTTTTCAATCTTAATTTGAAAGATTATGATATTGGGAGATATGTTCTAAGTTGTAATTGCAATCTCAATTGCTATTGTGACACTTATGAAAAACTTAAACCCTAATTTTTTATTTATAAATGTACAAATTAGCTTGACCCCCCCAATCCCCAAAAAAAAAAAAAAAACAAAAAACAAAAATAGCTTGACCTACTCACTAAATAAAAGTCGGTCTAATATTTAATTAATTAAATTAATTAAACTTGGCCCATAAGTTAATTAATTCGATAAATTATGTTAAGCTCATTAATAAAAAATTCAATTAATAAATCCGTCATGAATAAAATCTATTAATCATATTAAAAGTGTTTACGTCCAAATCTATTGCACGTAGGGAACAACACTTATAAACACTCACTTGCACTATATCCCATGACTCATGTATCTAATATCATAAAAGTTTACATGACAATTATGTTTATACTGTCACAACCCTTTGTCAATGGATCTTCAATATTATCACTTACGGGAACTCGTTGTTTCTTTAAGTCATTTCTTTGTATGATCTCTCTAATAAGATTATATAGCATTAACACATGTTTGGATCGTTGATGAAACCATAGTTCTACTGCTTGCACGATGACTCCATGGTTATCATAATATAGAGGTATGAGATCAACAATATTAGGAACTACTCTAAGTTCATTAATGGACTTCTTGATCTAGACCAAAACCTTACCACTTCTAAAGCAGCAATGTATTAGACTTCTATTTTTGAATTAATGATTGATTCCTATTTGGAACATTTCCGACTAACAACTTCATTATTAAGAGTAAATATATATATTCAGGTTGAGACTTGCTCTCTTATAATCTGACTAAAAGTTAGTATTAGTGTAACCATAAACTTTAAGTTCATTTTCTCCATATAAAATTTTCTTGAAATTTTATTTATGTAAATTGAAATAAGTCAAGCAATGTTTTATATCTATCTCTATAAATCGAGTTGTTTGCATTATATCTTTATGAATAAACTTTTTGACAACCATAATTTCATCGATTGAAGCATAGAGACGTCGTTTCCCATTAATGATATGTCATCTAGATATAATATTAGGAACACGATAATGCTTCAACTTGCTTTTTTGTAAACACACGGTTCGTCTTCATTTTTTATAAAAACAAACTTTTTATTATCTCATCAAAGCGAAAATTCCAGCTTCTAGAGGCTTTTTCAATCCTTATATGGAGAGTTAAACTTGCATACTTTGTTAACATCTTTGGATCCAAAATCTGCGAGTTGTGTCATGTACAATTCCATTTGCAAGTTTCCATTAAGAAATGTAGTTTTGACATCCATTTTTCATATCTCATAATTATGGTATGCAACTATTGCAAGCAAAATTCGGTCGAACTTAAGCATGGCTACAAGTGAAAAGGTTTCATCAAAGTTAGCTCATCGTCTTTATTTATAATATTTTGCTACAAGCTTTGCTATGTATATATGGACGTTTCAATCCATGTCAACCTCTTTCTTGTAAACCCATTTACATCTTATGAGTTTTATTCTATCAGGAGGGTCAACCAAAGTCCAAACTTTGTTTACATACATCAAATTCATCTCGAATTCCATGGCCTCTTGTCATCTATTTGAGTCAAAAATTAATTTTGCTTATTTGTAATTAGTATGTTCATCATCCCCGATTAGTAATGCTTGATTAATATTCATGAATTCGTACCTTCTAGGAAGTCGAATGATCTTATTAGACTTACTCCGAGCCAAAGTATCTTCAGGAGTCTTGATTTCGGGATAAAAAATGTGTCCCTCAACAAATGTCAGATCAACACATGTTCATCTACTTGGTAAACTATATTTGTGGATTCTTGAATATCTTCAAGTTCAATTTGCTCTCATCGTCCTCTCCTAGAATGAACTCTTTTTTCATAAAGACGACATGTCTTGAGACGAAGACTTCTTCTCAATGGGATTATAGAATTAATATCCAATTGTCTCTTCTGAATATCACACAAATATGAATTTATCGAATTTAGACTCTAATTTATTCGATCCAATGCTCTTCACATAAGCGTCACAATCCCAAACTTTATTTGAGATAAATTTGGCCTTCTACATTTCCATAACTCGTATAAAGTTTTGTCAACCGATTGAGATATGACATGATTTAGAGTGTAGCATACGACAATTAGTACATGAACCCAAAATGATTTTAGGAGGTTTGCATGGCTTATAGTTGATCGCACCATATATAATAGTGTGTGATTCTTCATTTTAGATAAATAATTATGTTGCAATATATGTAGCGGTGTCCACTTCGAGAGAATCCTATTCTCCTTTAGATAATCTAAAAATCTAATTTTAAGATATTCTCGACCTCGATCAGATTTTAGTTTGAGAGTACATTTACCTAATTGTTTATCTACTTACAACTTTAATTCCTTAAACTTTCAAGAGTTTCATGCTTGAATTAAATCAAATATACTTAATCATATCTAGAATGGTCATCAACAAATGTGATGACGTAAGAGAAACATCCTCTAGCAGTAATTGACAAAGTTCCACATACATCAATATGTACAAGGCCCAGTAATTGTGCAATTCTTTATCCTTTTCAAGTAAAAAGAAATTTGGACATCTTACCTAGAGGGCACGATAAGCTTTTGTCAAATTATTCAAATTGAGTTGACCCTAAACATACATCTTTATGTAATTCAAAAATGCGTTCTTCATTTACATGACCTAATTTGTGGTCCTATTGTATTATTTAGCTTATCGCTTTTATGCCCTTTATATTATATCTCATTACAAAATACTAAGTATTTAGAAAATAAATATTATTTTGTAATTTACCACAATCATAAAATATCTTAAAAGGACAAAAGGAACAACTATCGTTCTTAACATTAATTGCAAAACAATTCATGTCCAAATATGAAATTGAATTAATGTTTTTAGAAATGATGGGAATAAAATAACATTTCTCTAATTCTACACTTGAAGGTAATGACAAGAAGTATGTTCATATATGTAATGTAGTGACCATTGCTCTATTTTCAACGTACATGTCAACTACTTTTTAGTTTCTATATATTTATATAACTACAAGGTTCATATCGAATACCAAGAAGCTAATAAAATAAAGATATTAATGTTTATAACAGATGTAGAAACTTCGAAAGACTTTTTTCCCTTCACGCTCCTGAAGTGAGATTTGCAATTTATCTAATATCTAATACCAAGAAGCCAATAAAATAAAGATATTAATGTTTATAACAGATGTAGAAACTTTGAAAGACTTTTTTCCCTTCACGCTACTGAAGTGAGATTTGCAATTTATCTTCTAGTCATCTTTCAATCCATAATGATATCAAGAGTCACGATATCAAGAGTCACCAGGCTGGAAGTCTCATTTAGACTTCCATTTAGTGCCTTTAGAAGAATCAATAGCTAAAACCTTTTCACTATAGCTTTGATATTGGGTTCAATAGTTTTAAGTATTTTCAACAACTCATGGAGTGTGCACTTGAGTTTATTCATGTTAAAATTCATAAGAAATTGTAAATAGCTCTCTGGCAAAGACTGATCATCTTACAACTCCTTGAGATGAAAAATCTTAGTGTTAGCATCCATACCCTAATGTTGCATTATGATTTCGTCCGGACTTTAAGGAAAAGGGGGATAAAGATGAAGATCGTCTTCTTCTTGTAAAATCTTGAAACCCTAGTTTGTTGAATGATTTCTTGATTTTTTCCCCCCTTTTGACTGTGTACATTGAATCCCCCAAATCTTGGTTAGAATGTATGTGTATATATAATGAAATTCTACACCCTCTTTTAATTGTTGGATTATATAATACGTATAAAACAAAATTTAGACAAAATTCTTGTTCAAAGTGGACTAGCGTACTATATAATAATAATAATAATAATAATAATAATAATAATAATAATAATAATAATAATTGTATAGGATAATGTTTTTGTTTAAAAACTTTGAGGGCTCAAAGAAAATATAAATGAAAAAAAAATAAAATTACAATACATATAAGATACTTTTTACTTTACAACTTCTATTTTTCCAATTACAATTTTTTTTCAAAAACTTTTTCTTTGTATTCAAAATGAAACTCAACCACGTCTCTTATCGTGACAACTCATAACATATTTGGTGTATGAGAAACAGTTGATAAAACATATCTATCATTATCATCCTTGACACTGAATAATCTTTTGTTTAGTAGGCAAATTAATGATTGTATCGTTTTTTCATTAGGATAATTTAGGATGTTTACGGCATCCATCATATTTTTGAAGTTTTTACTAGAAATAGCTTCACATAAACTATTTATAAACTAATAAATTACTCATTTATCGTTAAATTAATAATCCCTCTAAATTAATAATTTTCTCGATACCAAAATTATTATTTTATAAAGGATTTTTTTGGTAACACTTTGATAAATAATGTTCAATAAATTCATAAAATTGCTAAAACGAAAAACTTGTGGTCCCATATTGGGCTATTGTACTAAATTAATAATTTTGTTAATTGCATCCGATAATAACTTTATTTAAATTTTTTTACTCAATTACTTCTCTTTTCCCAAGACAATTTTTTTCTCGAAAATATTCATCTAATTTTTTTTGTTTTTTTTTTCTAAATTGAACTCAATTTTATCCCTAATTATTTTGTAATGGATATACCACTTTGGTATATATTTTATCATTTTGTAGGAAATTATTTAATTTCACAATGCATGAAATGCTTATTTTGAAGAAATGATAGAGGACAAATATAGCTATTATCTAAATCGTGATCATTGTCAACATGAGTATTCAATATATACCTTATCCCTCGAATAATCTCCATATCAATAGCCTATTATGTAATTATATTAGTTTTAACTATAATAATTCAAGAAGTGCTCGGCATCCGTATAAGTTGATAACTTCTCTAAAGTGATAATTTTCTCAGTCTCCGAAATCATTATTTAATAGTCTTTTTACTTTAGTAATAAAATTATATTTTATCACCTAAAAAAAATATTTTTTTGAAAGAATATAAAAACTATAAGTTACCTTCATTATATAAATAAATATATAAGGAACAAAAATTAAAAATTGAAAGAGGTTTTATTTATTTTTATTTTTTATTTTTCGTGAAAGTCTCCAAAACTCTTAGATTGAATGATAGACAAATTGTAAGATTTTATATTTTTACTTTGTGCTTAAAAGTTAGTGTATAGAGTTTTTTTGAAAGACTTTGAAAGCTTTTGATATTTTGAATACTCCATGATTTCTAAAAATTCATTTTAACAAGTTTTGATTCAATATCCTAGGGTTTTTAATGACTTTTAAAAAGTCGATGCCCTTGCCTTTTTATAAATTAAGGAAACCTCCCTTGATTGAAAGATGTTTGAATGTTTGACGTTCAAGTTCCATTAGATCACGAGTTTATTATTCATAAATATTTTTTTTAGTTAAAGAAGGGTGGGACCTCTGAGATTTTATTAATTTGCTTTCACTTGTGGTGGAGGAATACCGTGGTTACATGGAAATAATGAAAGCGAAAAATGAGGAAGTACTACTTCTCTTACAATTACTTCTCTTTTTTCAGGATATTTTATATATTCTTTGTTAGAATGTAGATGTAATTCGAATTTAAAGTGCATATTAAGAATAATTTTATTTGGAATGTTATTGTGGAATCCTATTTAGGTTTACTTGAAGAATTCTAGTTGAAATTCTAATTAGAAGCTCAATTGAGAAATAGAATTTATGTTGGACTTGAAGAGAAAATTCGGATGAAGAAAATCAGGTTTTTGAAGTAAAGGACCTGGGAATGAGCACTCTCATCGTGGGGCTAGGATATTTTTGGACTGCGTTGTAGCGCCGCTCGGGTGGAGTGCGAGCTACTTTTCCCTGCACGATTTTCCTCCTCTATTTCATTTTGGACTTCATTTTTTGCATTCTACTTCAATTATAACTCTACTATTAGAGTTTTGATATCCCCCTATTTGTTCCCTATATATAGTTGACTCTTTATTATAATTTAATAAGAAACTAGACTATGTTGTAAGCACAAGTCTTTGTATTTTTTATCCATATTAAAATAAAATTTCCATTCTTATTTTGTTCTAATGTTCTTGTGATCAACAACTTCATATCGTGCATATAATCTCGTATCTTCTCTAACAATTTGGTATTAGATTAATCTGGTATCATGTTTTTTACAACAAATTGGTATCAGAGCTTTTGGCGTTGAAGTTCTTGGGAAGGTCGAGGTTTTCCATGATGACAACAATGTAGTATGATATTTCGTTATTGGATCACAATACAAGATTATTTTTGTAGCAGGTAAAGATGCAAGTAGTACTTGCTTAGATGGATTTGGACGACGCGTTGTTGGGATTTGATAAGATGCCCACCACTTTGTCTATAGAGGAGAAACAACAAAGGGATTGAAAGGCTATATCTCAAATACATCTTCATCTTTTAAATAATATTCTTCATGACATTTTTAATGAGAAGTCAACCACTGTATTACGGTTGAAATTGGAGTAATTATGCACGACGAAGAGTCTTACAAGCAAATTGCATCTGAAGTAACGTCTATATTCTCATCATATGATAGAGGTACATCTCTTGAGGATCACCTAGCTGCTTCTAAGAAAATCGTCGTTGATTTGAAGACCTCAAAAGTCAAATATGATGAAGAAGATTTGTGATTGATTTTATTATATTCATTCCTACTTTATACATATCTTTTAGAACACGATTTTATATAATTGTAATACCCACATCATCGAAGAAGTCTATGATGCTCTATTTTCAAAATAAAAGATGAAACATCTTGTTGCATATGACGATCATGGGGATGGCCTCATCTTTGAGGGTGATCGTTCAAGGGACAAGCCAAAATATAATTTTAAATTTTGTAATTATTGCAAAGAAAATGGACACTTGATAAATGATTATTATAAGTTGTAGGAAAAAATCAAAATTGGTTGTAAATCAACAATCAAAAACTTTAAAAATTCTAACAGTGATAGAGAGCTTGTAAGTACTTATGTTTGACTGCAATTACAAACTTGACGAGGCTTGGAGTTTTGATACAACTTGCACTTTTCATATGACTGTTAATCGGGATTTGTTCTTAACATATAAAGAAGTTTCAAAATGAGTTGTTATGACCCATAATCATACACCAAGTCGGATAGCTAGTAGTGATCGAGTCAAAATAAAGATGTTTGATGGGACGGTGAGAACACTTGATACAACGAGACACGTTCCAGATTTGAAGAGAAATCTCATCTCTTTAAGTACTTTTGATTCAAAAGGATATATGCATACTGTTGAAGGTATAATTTCGAAAGTTAGTAAATGAGCCTATATTTTGTTATAGTGATATAGAAAACCCCATTTATATATCTTGTAGTGTTATTCAGAATCTTTGAGCAATCAACATATTTTAAAAATGGGTGGATTTAGAGTTAGATTTTGTATCGTTGGAGTCTATTTTGGGGTTTTATTTAAAAAATACATCTCAGTTGAATTTAAAAATTATGGGTAAATCTTGAAACTATCATGGTGGTGTTATTGTATTTAGTTACTCGAAATAAACCCATTTTTGGCCAAAAGACTCTACATATGTACAATTCTATTGATTTAGTTGATGGTTTGAATGTTGTTTAAGGTGTTGATTTTAGGCAAAACCTTTCTTTTTTATACATTTAGTTGTGATTCTATTACGATACTTGTTTCAGCCTTGTTTGGTAGTCATTAGAACACTTGTGCCCCTAATTGGAGTAGTAAATGTGGAGAATATTTTTAGTTCGAAATTTTTTATGGAGAAGTTCGTTTGTATTTTTTATTGAAAAGTTCAAGTTTAATTTTCAAAGTAGAATTCGTGTCAAGGTGAAGATTGTTAGAATTTGGGTATGACCCGAATTATTTGTTAAAGATAATTGGGAGTACTAATTAAAGTGTGTACATTAAGAAGAATTCTATTGAAATGCTATTGTGGAATCCTATTCAAATTTCCTTGGCGAATTCTAGTTTATGTTTTACTTGGAAGCTCAATTGGGAATTGGAATTTGTGCTGGAATGGACAAGGACATTGAGATGAAGAAAATCAAAATTTTGAAGTAAAGGACCCGAGAGTGGGCATTGCGATACCATCGTCTCGACGCCACCTGGCTATTTTCTCCCTGCGCGATTTCCCCCCCTCTATTTCATTTTGGACTCCATTATTTATATTCTACATAACCTATAATTATACTATTAGGGTTTGAACGTCTCCTATTTGTTCCCTATATATAGTTGGTTTTTTATTATGATTTAGTAAAAAGTTAGATAAAGTTATAAAAATAAATCTTTGTATCCTTTTTTCATATTATAATAAAATTTCTATTATTTGCAAATTATTTTGTTCTTGTATTCTTGTGATCAACTACTTCATATATAATCTTGTGTTTTCTCTAACAATTTGGTATTGAATTAATTCGGTATCATCTTCGCTTTTCCCAACATATTTAAAAATTATAGATGGTATGAGAGAGAGAGAGAGAGAGAGAGAGAGAGAGAGTAATAATTAAATAGAAAAAGTAAGTTATTAGAAATTCGCTTTTGAGTCTTGCTTTCTATTCAAACTTAGTGTGAAATTATCACAAACCCAATCTAATCAATAATATTTTAGAGCTATTACATTATCCTCCAAACTAATGGACCTTTCATTTTGATCATTCTTATGTAACTTCATATAATTCTACCACTTGCTATTAGACTTCCTCATTTGCCTTTTTTTTCCTTCTTCTAAATATTTTTGTTTAGGGTTAGTTTCAATAATAGGTACTGAACAATGTAACTAGTGTTGGCCACTGAACTTTTGCAATTAATGTTATCTTCGATTTGTTTGGAACTCATAACTGAAGTTTATAAAATGTTTCATTCATACTATATATATTCTCGACAGATATAGACTTCTCTTCTATTGAAGAAGTGGACTCTCCCACTAGAATATACTCTTTTTTGATAGCAATAGTTTGATGTCCATTTTTACTAGAAAACCCTACTTGTCCATGTGCCAAATCATCAAGCCATTTTTGAAGATAAAAATGGTAGAAAAATGTTAAGTGTACATAATATTTATACATAAGCGTGTACATAACCCTCACATTGTGTGGGGCCCACAAAAATGCGAGTCCCACCCCATGTGAGTCTTATGTAATACTCTATATACATATATTATGTACCTTAAGCACTTCTCAAACTGTTAAAGGTTGTGCTACATATTTACATAACAATTTACATAAAGGTTAACCAAGATTATCATCGAGATTTAATTGCATCAAAATCTCATCAATCAATAACTTCTCCACTTACATTTTGACACCTCATCGTTGTATAAAATATTATGTAAATATTTGTATACAAGAAGATTTTTCAAATGCTAAACCAAATCAATGAATTAAGTAACACATTTTGTTTAGTGCCCATCAACTCTTTTGGGGAAATTAGGCCCAGTACGGTCCAAAACTAATAAAATTGAATAATGCACTTAATTAATACTTTATCAATAATATTTTAAATTAACCGTAATTAATACGCTAAAAACGCCCAAATTTGATGAAAAGAAGTC